>JANAVB010017599.1:15511184-15531184 GCA_029216955.1 Iris pallida
ATATATATATATATATATATATATATATATATATATATATATATATATATATATATATATATATATATATATGGCTTTGAGATGGATTTTGGTTGATTTTCTAGTTATGTATTTTTGGTGTTGGTGTTATTCCTGGTTTGGAATATTTTGGTTGTTATCTTCCCATTATTGGGTTATCCCGATTACAAAGGAGATGTTGTCCGATTTTTCTAAAATATTTTGAAAGCCTTTTGGTTATTTCTCGAGTTCAGTTCTTGAAATTTGACGGCTTTTGGGTTGGTTGATTTTCGGATACCACTTTTGGTCGACGACCATATCGGTCCATGGGCCCTAGCGAAATGCAAACGAAACCGAAATTTTCGGACGTTGAGGCATAATCTAGAATGCGACATGACACTTTGGACCAAGTCTGAGACTTACCATATTTTTATTTTAAATTAAATTATTATTTTAGAGCGTATTACTGGCCAATAGTATTTTGGGTGCAGGACCTCGGCCTGCTGAATGGATTGCTTCCCGGCGTTCAGAGTTCCCCAGTATTTTATTTAATTAATTTATGTAATAATTTGTAAGGGCATAAGCCCAGTTTTTATCTTTATTTCTGTGGCCCTGTATTTGTGTAGCGTAGTTATTTAACTTTCTTTTCTGGTGTTGTTAGTAGACGTGTACACTATTAAATTCATATTATTTTTTTGATATAGAAAATTTAGAAGATTTTCTCACAAATAATAGATAGTAAAAATTACAAGTTTACACAAGTTCACGTTTTTCTCATTTAAAGAAAAACCTAGTTTTTAAATATATTACAAAATACAAAGTTTTGCCAAATAATCGGAAGATACGAATTTTCCCAATAAATGTTAACTTGACTTTTATTTCGTTAAATTAATGATTGTAAATCGCATCGATAAACGTGTTATGATAGAATAACATAAAACTTGACTAGGATGAATTTTAGAGATTATAACTAGTACACCTAGATATGGTTCAAATATGTTTCTAAGAAGGGATTCTCAACTGTAGGATTTCGAGGACAAGTCTGATTCCTTCCCCAGTACCGATTTCAAATCCATTCATAAACCAAGGCAAGTACGGTTATGTTTGTTTTTCAATTTAATTAGTAATTGTAATATTGCAATATTAAACCACATTGCTACACGGAACTCTCTCCTAGAGTATTGATTGTTATTGATTGTAGGATATTGGGGGAGTAGTGTAGTGTTTTATGACCAATACCTTCATATTGTATAATTGTGCGAGCTTACTCCTTTTCACACGGAGAAAAGCCATATCGTATCACTAGGATACTATTGTACAACCCAAGCCGGTCATAAGCATTACATACTCAAATCACATTCTTTTCAATTATGGATAATATTGTTCAAGTATTTCAAACTGTTTAAAATTCCTAATTTCTAATTATTAGTTGAACTGTTAGATATTCATAATTGTACTTTAACACTACAAGAAAATGTATCATTTACGGCGTGCAATTTACGGCGCGCAGTTGCTGCGCGTTGTAAATAACACTCATTTACAGCGTGTAAATATGTGCGCCGTAAAAGAGTTGTCTTTTGTCTTTTTTATGGCGTGTTTGACATGCACGCCATAATTAAAGACTCTTTTACGGCATGAATTTTTGCACGTTGTAATTGAAGACTCATTTACGACATGCAATTTTGCATGTTGTAATTGAAGACTCATTTACGACATGCATTTTTGCGTGTTGTAAATGAAGACTCATTTACAACATGCATTTTTGTGCGTTGTAATTGAAGACTCATTTACGACATGCATTTGTGCACGTTGTAATTGAAGACTCATATTCTAGGTATAAAAATGATAAACAAATAATAAAAATAAATGAATAAAAATTGAGAAAATAATAAAAATGTTTTAAAAAATTAAAAAAAACTAAACTTTTTCTTAAACATGAAAAAGAAACTATTTTTTTCAAAAAATGAAACAAAGCAAAAAAAAAACTAAAAATAGTAGTAATAAATAAATAAATAAGAATTTTTGAAAAAAAATGGAGTAGAAAATTATTATATTCTTATGGAATATAATGATTATATTTTGCGGATAAATTATTTATTGGAATATAACCAAGTTTTGAAAATAAAATTTTATAACATGAATTAAATATAAAATAAAATTTCATCCTAAATTTGTGCAAAAAGAAAAAGTGATAACAACGGTTATCTAATAAAACGACAAACATTTAATAACTATCAATTTTATATAAAACAAAAAGTTTATGACATGCGTCAGTTGCACGCTACAATTGAATGCTCATTTACGGCATACATTTTCTGCACGTTGTACTTGACAGCTCAAAACTTTACTACCTATTTTTTTTGAGTTCTTTCATTCAATTTTTAATTTTCCTCCTTATATTTTGATTTTCCTCCTTATATTTTCATTCAACTTTTTTATTTCCTCCTAATATCATTCAACAGAAATCTCCCACCAAAAGGAAAATATCCTTTTCCACGTTCTCACTTCCCCACATCCTTGCTACAATCCTCGACCCTTTTTCTTACAACAAAGCAAAACCCTAATTTAAATTTTGGATCTCCACCGCCGACGCCGTCGGATCCTCCAACGAACGACGACGACGCCCACATAGCCCTCCTCTGCAAGCGGCAGCGCCGCCCTCCTCCGCTGCCGCCAAGCGCCAGCGCCAGTTCTGCCTTAACCCTCCTCCGCTGCCATCAAGTGCCAGCGTCGCCCTAGCGGGCACCTAGGCGACATCGGTAAGCAACCGGCCGCTCTCGCCCCTCCGACCCCTTCCTCCTCTACCCCAAGCTCTACCGCTTCCCCCCTCCTCATCCAAGAACCGGTCCTGGAACCTCGAAACGGATAGACCGAGCAGATCTGCTTCTGGTGGTGGTTGTGATCGCGACGGTGGAAATTGCGGTGAGATGTTCTTCCCTCCTCTCAAGTGAATTCATTCACCGTGCTTTCTTCTTCATACTGAGTGAAGTTGCTTCAAAATTTCTGTAGCCATCACATTTTCGATTTGAAGTTAGAACCTTCCTTGTACTGCTATTTCTATAATTCGATTCTCATATCCGAGTACATTTATTTCTTTTCACTTGCAGTTGGACACAACTCTTAATGAACCAAGAGGCACAGGAGTTGCAGGTGTCAAAAGACCATTTTATATAGAACGTGAGTTATCTAACTTGCAACCCTTTAAAGTTCTATTTCAAATGAATTTCTGAACCTTTGCTTCACAAAAAAATGAATTTCTGAACCTTGTTCATTTCCAATGTTTGAATTGTTTGCCTAAAGTTCTAGTTTGATTATATTTAGCCTAAGAACTTTTCTTTTTGTTGAATATACTCCCTGCAACCCTTCAAAGTTCAAACAACTAATTAGTTTTCATGCTCTCTTCCAACAACCAAGTATTTAGTTCTTTGTATATGGACTTGACTTCCCCCTATCTATACTAACACTTATTTTGGAGTCCTATTTCAAAGAACATTATGTAAAGCCTGACTGAGCTTGGATTTGATTTCCCACCCAACAGCCTATTAGCCTTGATAAAAAAGGATGTTTGAGGGCCACAAGGCTCCAATTCAGGCTGTGATGAGGGTCAAGAACTCAAGATGTTCGCACTGTTACTCCCAATGTGTGGAGAGGCTGTTTCTGTAACTCGCATATACTCTAGGATGTGAAATGCTAAACCTTATCGTTGAGCCAAACGAAGCCCTCAACATAGCCTTGATGAAGCTTCATAAAAAACAAAAAATGTGGTAGCCTGTTAGTTTCACAATCAGGCTATACCAAAACTAGTATACTTCGATAGCTTTCCTGCATATATACATGCAAAAGAACCTGGAAGGTGCGACCCAATACTTGGAGCACTATCATTGTGCAAGTGGCTATGTGGTGGGATATAACTGCCATCTGACTTTATTATATTTTTTAGATCCTCTTATTTTCCTCGGTAACGTGGTCCGTGCCCATCGTAAATAGTCGCAGTTCGCTTTTGCAGGTTATAAATTTGATGAGCATGACAGAGAATCAGCCAACTTGAGCCTACAATTTGCTCGATTCTCTGGTCCGAGGTCAGGTGGTGGGCCTCATAAGAGACGCTAATTTTGTGGGTTCTCAGGTTTCCCTTTCAGGTGACGGCAAGATACTTGCTGCGACAGCTAATACATCGTTAAATTTATTCTGTTAGCGAATAACACTGTAACTATTGTCCAACGGGCGTTATCTTGTAGGCTTGGTCGAATCGTGGATGTTCAACGTAAAAGGGAACTTTGAGGTTTCAGTTCTGGGGAACTTATCACAATGAGAGATCATGCAAGGGTTTCACTGTGAGGGAAATTATCGCTTATTGAGAGAGATTTGGAGTGTTTTTAAGTTGCAAGGACTGTAGTGTTATCCTAGGCTTTAGATGTTTCGAAGTTGTCTTTTAACTTCATACTCTTTAAACTGTTTTTATGAATCTTAAAATGTGACTGGTGTTTGTTTGAGACTTAATGTCAAGTATTCCGGATATTGGTAAATTTATGCTTTTATTACTTTGCTTCTATGGATATCAAGAATATCTAAGCAGATATGAATATGATGTCTAGATGATCGGGATCATATCTAGGATAACTGCATATGTGACTTATTTTTTTCCATGAAACGTGTAGTAATTCCGGTAGGTATAGGAACAAGTGGTCGACAGCAAGACCACAATTCTGTTAAAATGTGTTATCAGCCCACATTTGATATATCTTTTATCACTTTCTGTTGGTTCTTAACACTCTCTGTTTGATTAACAATTCATTCTATATGTGAAAAATTAGAAATTATTTATACAGTTCGTGCCCACCCTGTTTTTATTTGTTGTGCTTTCACAATTTTTTTGTATTGCCACATTAAATAAAAGTCATTGCCCGTCTCTTTTTTGTTTATTGGATCTTTTAACTTATTAGCGGAATACTAGTCCTAACTGCTTTCCTATTCCACTTGACATGTCCAGGGCTTTTACCCTGATCCTCATGTTCCTCGTACACTTGGACACACCTATTTCACTCTGAACTAATTCAAAACAATGATGTTCACTCTAAAGCATGTTTACTTCTTTCTATAGGTTACCAATTTGGTCACAGGAGCATGTCTTCTCTGACAGTTTCAATCGGCACATAGTAGATGCAAAAAATGCCAATGATGCCAAGCGATGGTCGTCACACAGTTAACTGTTGCTATATCTATGCACGCCCACCATCATCGACTCTGACACCATCATCACTTGCCTCCCTCCCGACGTCTGCTCCTCACCGAGCGAGGTCCTGTCTGCGATGTTCAGCGAGTACGAAACGGCTCCTACCTACTTGATACTCGACACTTGTTTCGTGGAGTCGATCGAGGGGATGGCGACAGTAGAGGTCGGGGATGATAATGATGCACATGAGTGTCCAGTGTGCCTAGACGATCTCAGAAAGACAGTGGCCGTGATGGGAGAGGTGAAGGAGATGCCAGGTTCTATGGGGACTGCATCGAGAAGTTGTTAGGGATGTGGACCTGGACTAGTTTAGCTTTAGTTTAGCTTTAGGTTAGTAAACATTCCACTCTTTTTTTTCTTATTGTTTTATTCTCAGTTTTTAGTTATGTTACTTGGTTGTGAAGTGGATTTGTATAGAAAGTTTTGGGATTTTGTTAGAATGAATGAAATTTATAGACTATTTGTATGCAACAATAGTAATAATATGGCATTAGTTGTTGATGTATTTGTTCTCTCATCTCGTCTCATCCGTACGACTGTTGTTGTCCTACCCTCGTCTCATTCGTGCACGCATGTGCAGGCCACAAGCACGTTAGATGGTCATTTACGGCACGTGAAATGCGTCGTAAATGATCTTTTATGGCATACATTTTGGTGCCGTAAAAGGTCATGCAGTAAATGATCTTATTATTTACGGCGCACATTTTAACGTTGTAAATAATCCTCTCCCTATTTTTTACAACGTTCTAATGCGCGTTGTAAAAAAGATGGAGAGGGTTATTTATAGCGTTCAAATGCGTGCCGTGAATAATAGGGTCATTTGCGGCATGGCCTTTTACAGCACCAAAATGTATGCCGTGAAAGATCATTTACGGCACGTTTTGCGCGCCGTAAATGATCATTTTTCTAGTAGTGTTTGCTCCTTTCCTGACTGGATTTCCCACCCCCAATAGGTTCCATTGATGAAGCTGAGCTATTGATTAATAGCTATTATGATCCTGAGCTTTATCCATCTATGCTGCCAGAGTCCAAATCGGACGATGTTGATCTCGGGACTGATGAGCCAACTTTCTAGATTATGATTTTCCTTTTTAGTTTTGATGTTTGAATTTAAGACAGTTCATTTCAGTTTTATATTATCAGATGTATCAGATGAAACTTTCTGTTGGACAAAGTTTTAATATTCGTATTTAGAAGTTGTGACAAATATACTATGTTGTTTAGTTTACCTGCAAGTGGATACAGCTTACTGCCGTCGTCTCACAACGGTGCAGGCTGGGCATGATCCGATTCGACCCAAAAATTTGGGACCGGATCGTGACACTAAGTGCAAAGTGTGCCAACAAAGCGCCATTGAGCCCGAGCCCGAGTCCGAGTCGCTTAGCTCCTAAGGAAATAATCTCATGAGCATGCAAAAAACATAATTGCTTCATTGAGGATTAATCATTTTTCCACTAGAAAAATACCCTTATATGACATTCATGTGTCCCACCACACCTCATGTACACATCTCAACACAAGCAAAACTTTATATAGAAATACCTAATTTTTGGTGTGAGCAATATGGGACTATCTTTCTAGTTCTAAAGACAAAAACTTCATATATATATATATATATATATATATATATATATATATTTATATATATATATATATATATATATATATATACATATATATATATATATATATATATATAATATATATATATATAAAATATATATATATATATATATATATATATATATATATATATATATATATAAAATATATATATATATATAATATATATATATATATATTTTATTTTTTATTTTTTTATTATATATATATATATATATATATATATATATATATATATATATATATATATATATATATATATATATATATATATATATATATATATATAGGAGCGGATCAAAAGCCCCTCTTAGAAAATCCCCTAAAAACCCCCCTCACTCTAATTCGTAATATTAATGTTAATATTAATGTTAATGTTAATATTTTTTTTATATTAATGTTAATGTTAATGTTAATATTAATGTTAATGTTAATGTTAGTGTTAATATTAATTTTATTGTTAAGTTTAATATTAATTTTAGTATTTAATGTTAATATTAACATTAATATTAACATTAACATTAATATTAACATTAAATTACGGATTAGAGTGAGGGAGGTTTTTAGGGGATTTTCTAAGGAGGGCTTTTGTCACGCCCCAGAACCAGAATACTGGAGAGCGGGGGCAGACATAGCCAGCTACGTATATTGAATAGAATACATCTCAACTATACGGTCACGGCTGTCTAGATATGAGGGTTTACTACAAGCCAGCAGTCTCTTAAGGTCAAGCCTATTGTCTCAATCTCAAACAATTAACAGAGTTACAAGATATTAAAGCATCAAATATATATATATAAGGCGTCCCAAATATTACATATTGGATGATCATGAAGCTAGTCGTACAAAATGATGGGACTAGCAAGAGTTCAGTCATACATGATCAACCCTAGGATTTGTTAATCATGTTTACAGCCCGTAGGCAGACAGTAAGTAATTGTGCATCGAGCTAACAGGTGCTCGTCGGCTAAACGCCTCAAAAGAATAAATTTACATATAAGTGGGTGAAACAAAAAGGAAAACCCACTCTTGGCCCGGGTTCCGTCTAGTTGTCACCATTGGGCTGGAAGCTCGGTAGATCATCGGGAGCTGCTCCGAAATCTGGCCACACAAAACCAGCTGGGTCAAACCCCAGAAAGAGCAAGTGCCACAAAGGAGGCCACAAATAAGAACAAAAGCCAGCATATCAGAGCATAAGAATAAAAGAAGTACAAGTAGTAAAGTACACAGGGTGATAAACGACTAGGGACGTGGAACCATTCCGGGAGCCAGGTTACAATCCTTAAACCAAACAAGGACCGGAATTGTAACCCTTCGCCTGAATAGCTCACTGTCTCTACCCATTTATCGTTAAGACAAGTAAAACAAACATGCTCAGGAGATAGCAGGTACTGGAGCTAGACAAGACTTAGACAAGGCTGGACACCATTCATTCACAATCGGCCAAACAAATACTACGGCTTACTACTTTAACTAACTAGGGTTATCACAAACCTAATTACTAACAAGATGCAAGTGAGAATTCCAGTCCCAAGCCCTGCAGACTATCCAGTTATCCTTCCGCGGGTTGAGAGTTATAGGTGGGTACATTGCCTGGGAGACAAATGTACCCTTAGGTGACTTAGAGGGTGCAACACATGACAGTGAGCTGGAAATGTGCTCTACTCGTCGGCAAGCTACAAGTCCATTAAAGCGCCCAGATAACGAGATTGCCTGTGACTGGGAATTCTCTATGTTCTAGTTTGATCTAATCATTAGCCTAATCCAATTTAGCGCGAGTCCCTGGCCGTGGTACCCAGAAAGTCACGTCCTAGACATGATGCGAGACAAGACAAGTGGATTGTACAAGCAAACAAACAGGAACACCCACGGTGTCAAGTTAATTATACGAGTCAAGTTACAAGTTACAAGTCAAGTCAAGTCAGGAGTGCGCCGCCACGGGCTACTATCAAGTTATCAAGATAAATTATGTCAGGGTGCTTGTTAGGAGTGCGCCACGACGGGCCACTATCAAGTCAGGTTGGTCATGTCAGGAGTGCACCACTACGGGTCACTGTCGTGTTATGCTAGTTCCTTATCATACCATGCCAAGTACAATAGTCAATCCAAACGTATTAAGTAAAAATCAAGTTCATGACAAAAGGCGTAAGGATATAAAATGGACATAAAATATCTAATAAAATACCAATATATATAGGGCTATAGAAGAGCCAAGCTTAAAGAAATAACCAAAACTCCAAAAGCCAATGGATTGTGCAAGGGTTCAGGGAGTTGGATTGCGCAGGTGTCAGTTGCGCAGGGTGCCAAGTGCGCAGGGGCACAGGGCACATGGGCAGATTGCGCATGAACATATTGCGCAGAAGTGAACTGCGCATGGGTGGATTGCGTAGGAACAGACTGCGCAGAAGTCAACTGCGCATGGGTGGATTGCGCAGGGGTTACTTTGCGCAGGGCTGGCTTGCGCATGGATGGCTTGCACCAGCGCAATCCAGCGCAGCGCAAAGCACTGGCTGAGGTCATGCGCAATCGGCCCTGCGCTAAAGAGCACAGGCCGAGGGTGCGCAATCGGCCATGCGCTAAAGAGCGCAAGGCAGAGGGATGTTCTTCCTGGCCGAGAGCAGGTCCAAGAACACCAAGAACTTCAATTCTTCATAACTTTGCTAAATCAAAACCAAATCTAGATTTTCAAAGTTCTAACTTGAGTAAAATCGAATTCTCTTCCACATGGAAGCATCAAAACAAGCAAAAACCAAAGTTTAATTGATCAAAACCAAGGATTTTTGAAAATGGTTAAAACCTAGATCTAGAAAAATTAAAGCTCCAAATCACAAAATGTCAAGTTCTAAAGTTGTTCTCCATGGCCTAATCTAGTTAATGGACAAACCATTTGTTTGACTTGACATGAAAAGGATTCATTCATCAGCCTTTTGATGCCTGAAAATAAAATCACTCAAAAATACATGAAATAAACCCAAAAATATATGGTATTTGCAATAATCCGAGCTAGCTCGTGGCAGAGTTCCTGTACAAGTTTTTTTTAAATTTGTCGAACCAATCCTGGAGTAAATCATACACACGCGCAATGTCTCCAATTAAAAATATTTGCGCACAGTTTCAATTTCAAAGAATGCCTGTACCTAAATCAAATAATCCCTATAACTAGGGAAGTCCAACCAGAGATCCACTGAATTAATGGACAGCCTGCATTAATAAATAACTGATCATCCTTAAAGGGGAGGTACCATTAGCATGTAAAGGCAACTTTAGTTAGAATCTTCATATTGATTGCCATATTATGTGTTAGCTAGTGCTTGAGTTTGTTGGCTGATTAATTGAATGGAAAAACATATTTGGCATGTCCCTTGGGGGTGACCACGTTGGCCCGGCGACGTGGCAGCTAGCCACTGCCCCCCTGCTAGTTTGGACCCATCTCAAACCAGGGAGCCATTAGCCAATGGCTGGATGTCACGTGGCCGTGGACCAGCACGGTCACACTCTTGGGACGGACAACATCGCAGTGCACTAATTGATTAGGTCACCCTTCCCTCTTCTTTTTTTGTGAAGTCTGAAAGATAAGGAGCAAGTTACATCTACCTAGTCAACTACTAGCATATATCAATACAAGGAGAAAGGTAACAGCCTTTCTCCTCAAGAAAGTTATGACGGATACGTCTCTTTTGTAGCAAGTTATATACCGACAACTTATGTGGGCTCTTAATATTGTTTGTTAGATTATAAGATAATATTTGCAATGTAAATATGGCCCATACCCATAAGCCCAAATGTAGACACTATATATATTGTAACAAACCCTAGCAATGTAAAGAGAGCATTATTATTTCCTACATGGTATCAGAGCCTCCCGAAAAACCCTAGCCGCCATCTCCCGAAAAAAAAAAAGAAATTCTAGCCGAAACCCGCGCCGACCGCGCTTGACGACCGACCCCGATACAAGCGAGGTTCTCGCAGTCCTTCTTGCAGAGCGCCAGCAATATAGCCACGGTGTCCTCCTTGTTTCGAGGCTGACCGGTCCTTAATAGGTCGATCAGGACCGGGATCGTCCACCATGCCGCTGAAGTGCTTCGAAGTGATTATTTATAAATGCTTGCAGGCTCCTTGAGCATCTGAAGTGCTTCGTCCACCATATAAAATCCTGGTTCTTCAAAATAATCTAACAATCAATAGTGCTTTGTTAGATTATATTTGAATAAACAAGGAGCAACCAATAGTGCTTCGTCCTGATAGATGCACAAGTTGAAAAGAGCTGTTGCAGCATCCTGTTTGTCCCTGATTCTTGCGGCCTCCATCCGTTTTATCTCAAGACCGCGCCCGACGCGCCCTCACGCGCCCTCTCGCGCGCCAACCGCGCCGACCGCGCTCCCGCGCCCTCCCACGCGCCGACCGATCCCTGTGTCTGACTGCACCGGCCATCCCCTACGCACCTAATCACGATCGATTCACCGCCGACCCCATCCTTCAGCGGCAGATTCGTCGGCGTTGTACAAAATTTTGTACACCCGACATCCGCTCGTTCCTACGCGCCAAATTCGGTGCCCCTGATCACGGCCGATTCGCCGCCGACCCCGTCCATCAGCGGCCGATTCGTCGGAGTTGTACAAAATTTTTGTACACCCGACATCCGCAATGGCAGATGATGCTACGTCCAGCTACCCCGTCGCGACTGGAGGTAGCGGTGCACACAACCCATATTATCCTAATCCGAAGGATCCATATTTTTTGAGTTCTGCTGATCAACCAGAAAATATTATTACTCCTATTATTTTTCGTGGACCGAACTACGCTGAGTGGTCTCGGTCGATACGTCTCTCCCTGATCTCTAGGTGAAAGATCACTTTTCTAGAAGGTACCGAAGTCAAACCTGTTATTGATGCTAGTAAATTGCTTGATTGGAGATGCGTGCAAGCGCTATTGGTTCAATGGGTTCTTAATACTATTGATCCGTCTCTGAAGAAATCTTTGCCGTACTTTGAGGAGGTTTATCCATTGTGGAACTTGTTGGAGAAACGATTTATTGTTAGCAATGGCACTCGAAAGCAACAAATTAAGGTGGCTTTGGCTGAGTGCAAACAAACGGCTTCGATGTCTGTGGAAACCTACTTTGGAAATTTGTAGTCTTTGTGGGATGAACAAGCTGCTTATTTCCCATTGCCTACTTGTACCTGTGGTGAACTTGCTGCAAAGCTACAGGCTATGAGGGATGAAGACCACTTTCAGGACTTTATGTATGGGTTGAATGCTGAGTTGTATGGTCATACCCGATCTAATCTTCTGGCTCAGGATCCTCAGCCAAGTTTAGATCGGGCATACCAGGCAGTCCGTGAGGAGGAGGATATACGAAAATCTCAGATCCAATCTACTACTGAGGAGGTGATGGCGCTGGCTATCAAGTCTTCACCTCGTATTTCTACTACTTCTAATAGTAGAACCTCAGATTCCAAGGACAAATCAGGTATGATCTGTACTCATTGCAAGAAAACAGGTCATGATGTTGCAACTTGCTTTGCCAAGATTGGCTATCCAGAGTGGTGGAAGACTCGTCCTCGGCGTGAGGGCGGACGTGGTGGTGGTGGTGGCAGAGGCCCGACACCACCACAGAGACGTGATGGGGGACGTGGTGCTAGTGGCGCAGGGGTGTTCATCATGTCACCGCTGCTGGTCATGGTGTCCCTGCTGGTCTTGCTGGGAGTTCGGCGGATATGATGCATGGAGGGTATCCTTCACCACTCTCAGATGAACAATGGCAGAAACTGATGAGCTTGCTGGGTAACGACGATTCTTCTAACCCTGGTTCTTCAAACTCTGATCGTTTGATGGGTAAGAATTCTTCTGTCCCTTAGATATTCGATACTGGGGCTACTCTTCATGCGACAGGCTCTCGTGACTGTTTAGTTGATTGTTTTGAGGGTCCTGTCTGTCCTGTGATTTTGCTTGATGGGAGCACTATTGAGGCTGTTCTGAGAGGCAAAGTATTTTGACTGCTTCGTTGGTGTTGACGGATGTTCTTTATGTTCCGACATTGACTTACAATTTGATCTCTGTCTCCCAATTGATTGGTGCCAGAAATTGTGATATGTTATTTACTCCTGATTTGTGTTTTGTTCAGGACCGAAGTACGAGGATGGTGATTGGAGCAGGTGAACAAAGGGGTGGACTTTACTTCTTAGGGGAGGTTCCAGCTTCTTTGGCTTCGGTGATCCTGGCATGCAAAGAGAATGATTCCGAGGTTTGGCATAGTAGACTGGGGCATCCCTCAGATAAAGTAATGCAGACTTTACCTTCACTCTCTGGTAGTAGTGTGTTTTCTCATAAGGCTTGTGATATTTGTCATCAAGCTAAACAGACTCGTGATTCCTTTCCTGATAGTAGTAGTCGTGCTTTGAGATGGTTTGAACTTATACACTGTGATCTGTGGGAACCATATCGTGTTCCGTCATCTAATGGGGCACGATATTTTTTGACTTTGGTGGATGATTTTTCTAGAGTTGTTTGGGTTATTTTGTTGACGGATAAGTCTGCTGTTTATTCTATGTTTCTTAAATTCATTGCTATGGTGAAGCGTCAGTTTGGGGCTGATATACATCGTGTGTGGAGTGACAATGGCACTGAATTTAATTGTTTATGAGATTATTTTTCATCTCAAGGTATATTGTTCCAAACATCCTGTGTTGGGACACCTCAACAGAATGGAAGGGTGGAAAGAAAACATCGGCATATTTTAAATGTAGCCAGGGCATTGCGATTTCAGGGTTCTCTTTTCGTAGATTTTTGGAGGGAATGTGTTCTGGCTGCATATTATTTGATAAATAGAACCCCCTCTAGTATCTTGCATTTTAAGTCTCCTTATGAAGTTTTATATGGCTCGGCTCCTTCGTATGATCATCTACGTATTTTTGGTTGTCTGTGCTATGCGTATGATTTGAAATCTCGACATGATAAATTTGCTAGCAGGAGCAGAAAATGTATCTTTGTTGGGTATCCACTTGATAAAAAGGGATGAAAACTGTATGATTTGGAGACTGGTGAATTTTTTGTGTCCCGTGATGTTACTTCTTATGAAAAAGAATTTCCTGGGTGTGACTCTGCTAGCGAGATGTCTTCTGCGACACGCCATACATCTGTCGAAGTGCTAAGAGACGATTTAGAGGCTTTTGGGATGGTGCCGGCTACGGCTGCTGAGGCCGGAGTGGTTACTGGTGGCTCGGTACCGAGTAGCCAGGATGCACAGGTAGATGCAGAAGTATTGACAGGAGAGTCCACTGGAGGTGATGCGGATACTACTAATAGTACAGGGGATACAGTGTTGCCAGAGGTGCCCGATGAGGTAGTATTGGAAAGAGGAATGCGAAAGAAATCACAGCCAGTGCGATTACAGGATTTTGTGACAAATGCTGTTCGAAGTAAAAGTCCCCCCCTTCACCACAGTTCATCTGTTCCAATCACTTCCTCAGGTACTTCGTATCCTCTAACACAATTTCTAAGTTATGACATATTTACTGCTGGACATAGAGATTTTCTTGCAGCTATCACTGCAGGTGTTGAGCCTACTTCATATCGCCTGGCCTCGCAAGATTCGGGCTGGCGCGCGGCTATGCAAACTGAAATACAGGCTCTAGAAAATAATAGAACATGGAGTCTTGTCGATTTGCCTCCTGGGAAGAAAGCATTGGGAAGTAGATGGGTGTACAAAATAAAGTACAAATCTGACGGAAGTGTTGAGCGCATAAAGGCACGGCTGGTTGTGTTCGGTAATCATTAGGTTGAGGGGATCGATTATTCCGAGACATTTGCCCCAGTAGCTAAGATGCCTACAGTTCGAGCATTTTTGGCTGTTGCAGCTGTGAGAGGCTGGACTTTGCACCAGATGGATGTGCACAATACTTTTCTTCATGGAGATCTGACAGAAGAAGTGTATATGAAGTTGCCGCCAGGTTTTTTGCATAGTGAACCCAACAAAGTGTGTCGCCTGCGTAAGTCTCTATATGGATTGAAACAGGCACCACGTTGTTGGTTCGCTAAGCTTACTGCTTCTCTGATATCCTACGGATTTATTCAATCACATTCCGATTATTTCCTTTTCTCTTTTTTTAAGGGGAAGGTAGAGTTGCATGTTTTGATCTATGTGGATGATATGATTGTGTCTGGTAATGACACAGGTGCTTTAGATGCTTTCAAAAAGTACCTTAGTTCTTGCTTTCACATGAAGGACCTTTTTGCGTTGAAGTACTTTCTTGGCATAGAGGTGGCTCGGAGTACGGAAGGAATTTCCTTGTGTCAAAGGAAGTATGCTTTGGACATCATTTCAGAATGCGGTTTGATGGGGTCTCGTCCTGTCGGTTTTCCCATGGAGCCCAATCACAAGCTGGCAGATTCAACTAGTCCAAGGATGGCGGATGCAAAGACTTATCGGAGGCTGGTTGGGAGGTTGATTTATCTATCATTTACTCGACCTGACTTGGCCTATGCTGTGCATATCTTATCTCAATTCTTACAAGAGCCTCGACAAGATCATTGGCATGCTGCTTTGAGAGTTGTCAGATATCTCAAAAATGCACAAGGACAGGGTATTCTTTTGAAAGCCGATTGTGATCTCCGTCTTTCTGGTTGGTATGATTCCGACTGGACCAGTTGTCCTTTGACTCGCCGCTCTGTTACAGGCTGGTTGGTATTTCTGGAGGGGTCTCCTATTTTTTGGAAGACCAAGAAGCAATCAACTGTTTCCCGATCTTCCGCTGAAGCTGAATACCGATCTCTTGCTGCGCTCGTTTGTGAGTTGAAATGGTTGAAGGAGTTATTGGTGTATTTGGGCGTTCGCCAGGAGTCTGCTATGTCGGTGTATTATGACAGTCAGTCATCCCTGCACCTGGCTCAGAACCCGGTATTTCATGAGCGCAGTAAGCATATTGAGGTGGATTTGCATTTTGTTCGCGATGCTATTAGAGATGGCACCTTAATAGCCTCGCATGTTCCTACTTCTTCTCAACTGGATGACATCTTCACCAAGTCCCTTGGAAAGCAAGTGTTCGATTCTTTTCTTCCCAAGTTGGGCATTTGTGACTTACATGCTCCAACTTGAGGGGGGGGTGTTAGATTATAAGATAATATTTGTAATGTAAATATGGCCCATACCCATAAGCCCAAATGTAGAAACTATATATATTGTAACAAACCCTAGCAATGTGAAGAGAGCATTATTATTTCCTACATTATTGCATATTTTACTTGGTAAAATACCAAGTGGTGTATGGTTCTTATGGATTGCAAAATGTTGGAGCATGAATTGGTTTAGGGCTCCTTTACAGCCACTAGTTAGGTGGGTCTGCCTATATATATTTAGTGTTCTCGTCCATGTGGGACACACCTCTTTGAAATACTCTCGTCCTCCTTCTACCAACAACAAACCTCTATCACTACTTTCTCTTGTTGTGTTCATTCCAAATTTATGGCCAATAGCTACGTTTGGATTACTCTTTCGAAACTGTGTGGGAGAAGTCGATAGCACGAAATTTTTACCTTTAACAGGATTTGTTACATGTTTCTTCTTAGAAAAGTAATTCATACACGACTTTCTAAGTGGCCGATAACTCTAATAATTTGTTATTTTGTTACAAAAAATAAAGAAAAATTTCTAACAAATGATACTTTCTATCTCAGAATGACATATTGTACAGTTAGGTGGGTTCCAGGAGGATCCTTCTGGACAGCCTATGTTATAATAAAAAATGAACTATAAATTTTGTTTTTAAATATAGAGAAAAATGTACTGAAAATTGTTTTAAATCTATTGTAAATCGATTTGTGGACAACTGAGGTCATTTTTACGACCTATCACCATATGTGTTTTGGGGTATGGCTAACAATGTAGTTTATGCAGCATTCTAAGTTTATATCTCCCAAATTTTCTTAAATTGGGACAAAAATGAGCTTTCAATTGTGGGCTATGATAGAATCATTTCAGCTTATGAGAGTCAGATTATACATATATATATATATATATATATATATATATATATATATATATATATATATATATATATATATATATATATATATATATATATATATAGGGAGAGAGAGAGAGAGAGAATAATTGTTGTGTGTATTTTATTGATGGGCTACTCAACTACTTATAGGGAGTCTAGCTCCTCTTCATATTACATTTTCCAATGTGGGACTAAATCCCTTATTAGTTCTCAACACTCCCCCTCAAGATGGGCGATAGATATTAATCATTCCCATCTTGTTACATAGCTTCGACAGACTTACTGAACTAAGACCCTTAGTCAGACAGTCTACCACTTGTTCTTCCGAGCGAACATGATCAATCTTCAGTATCCCTTGTTCCAGCTTTTCTTTGATGAAGAATCGATCGATCTCGATGTGCTTCATTCTGTCATGCTGAACTGGATTGTTAGCTATACTTATTGCAGTTTGACTATCGCTCAGAAGACGTAATGGTGCTCCCTTGTCCAGCTTCAACTCTGTCAGCAACGCTTTCACCCACAGCAACTCCGACACTCCCAAAGCCATTGCTCTGTATTCTGCTTCAGCTGTAGACCGTGCTACCACAGACTATTTCTTGCTTCTCCATGAGACCAAGTTTCCTCCTACAAAGACACAATATCCCGTGGTAGACCTTCTATCGTCTATGCAGCTCGTCCAGTCTGTATCGCAGTATCCCTCAACTTCTATACATCCATTCTTCTTGAACCATAGCCCTTTCTCCGGTGTCCCTTTCAGATATCTCAAGATCTGAAATACTGCATCCATATGACCCGTTCTTGGATCATGCATGTAGCGACTTACTACACTCACCGCAAATGAAATATCAGGGCGAGTCTGTTCCAGATAAATCAATCTCCCTACAGGTCGTTGATATCTTTTACGATCAACTGGCTCTCCTGCTTCTGCTCCCAACTTACACTTCTGGTCAATTGGAGTGACTGCAGCTTTGCATCCCAGCATCCCTGTCTCTTTCAGTAGATCTAGTGTGTATTTTCTCTGTGAGAGAACAATTCCTTGTTCGCCTTCACACACCTCGATACCTAGAAAGTACCTCATCGCTCCTAGATCCTTCACTTTAAACTCATTCGCGAGTTTTGACTTCAGCTTAGCAATCTCGACTTCATCATTACCTGTGATTACTATATCATCCACGTATACAGCAAGTATAGTGATGTGGCCTCTTGTATGCTGAAGAAAGACCGTATGATCTGCATTTGCTTGATAGTATCTCATGCCTGTAACAGCCTTTCTGAATCTGTCAAACCAGGCTCGAGGAGATTGCTAGAGCCCATATAGCGACTTCTTTAGTTTGCACACTTTTCCATGCGACGTCCCTCCGTCTGATTCTGTAGCATAGCATCCTGGCGGGAGTTCCATGTACACTTCTTCTTGTAGGTCCCCGTGGAGAAAGGCATTCTTCATATCTAATTGGTATAGCTTCCACCCATAGTTTGCTGCAATGGAGACCAGAGTCCTTACGGTGCTCATTTTTGCTACTGGAGCAAACGTCTCATCATAGTCGATGCCATATGATTGTGTGTATCCCTTTGCAACCAACCTCGCCTTGTATCGTTCCACCTTTCCTTATGACGTCTCCTTTACTGTGTACACCCATTTGCATCCCACAGTTTTCTTCTCTTTGGGTAATGGAACCAGCTCCCACGTCTTATTTTTTCTAGTGCTCCAAGTTCTTCCATCATCACAGCTTTCCACCTTGGATCTTTCTTTGCTTCCTGCCAACTTTTGGGCAACGAAGTAGAGTCTAATGATGCGATGAAGGCTTCAGAGTCAGAGAGATCTGCATCAGAATCAGATTGATTCTGTGCGGGGGCAACATCTTCAAGAGTTGGAGCAGGAGTAGACGAGGGACTTGGTACAGAAGGCACAGGGCACGGTACAGGCACGGTACTGGACTTCTGCTGTCTCCTTCTGTAGACTTGGAGCTCCTTTTCCATTGTTTGCTGCTCCCCCCGTTTAACATATGTATCTTCTTCATCTTCTGTATCGGAGTCACTGCTTTCTTTCCCTTTCATCCAGTTTTCCACGACCGGGCATGGGACCGACCCGACTACCACAGATGGGCTAAATTTCTTCCCCTCACATCTAACACCCGCTGTGTTAGGTGTGTCAACAAACGCTAAACCGTCATCCGAACTATAATATGGTTCTAGTTCTCTGAAGGTAACGTCCATGCTCACAAATATTTTTTGCTCAACTGGGCTCCAACATGCGTATCCCTTCTGAGTTGCCGTGTACCCGACAAAGACACATTTAACCGCTCTAGGATCCAGTTTGCCAACTCCTGGCCTATTATCTTGGACAAAACAGACACACCCAAATACTTTTGGTGGAACAGTGTACGTGGTAGCACCAGTAAGCATCTCAAACAGTGTCTTCCAGTTCAATACCTGAGATGGCATTCTGTTGATGAGATAAGATGCCGTTAACACCGCCTGTCCCCATAAGTGTTTCGGAATATTCATAGCCAGCATCATCGTCCATGCGACCTCCAGCAGGTGTCTGTTCTTCCGTTCGGCCACACCATTTTGTACCAGTGTATAGGCACAAGAAGTTTGGTGTAGTATGCCATGAGTGGATAAATACTCAATAACCGTCTTATTTGTATACTCCGTCCCATTGTCAGACCGTAAGCACTTAATCTTAGTGCCATATTGAGTTTCTACCCGACGATGAAAGTCGCAAAATGCCTCAAAGACGTCACTTTTATTCTTCATAAGGTACACCCATGTCACGCGAGTATAACAATCAATAAAAGTGACGAACCATCGAAAACCATTAATATCGGTTGTAGGATAAGGGCCCCATACGTCCGAATGTATCATATCAAATGCAGCCGAACTTCTACTACCGGAACTCACATATGTGCTTCTGGTATGTTTACCCAACTCACAAGCATGACAAAATAACTTCTCCTTATTAGCCTTTTGGTATAAGGACGGATACATGCGACTAATAACTTTAAAAGAAGAAGGACCGACACGCTGGTGTTGGAGTAGCAATTCATCTTCTACACTGCATCGTGTATCTTTCGGTGGTGTATCGGCTAACAGAGATGCCAATGCTTTGTCCAGTCCAGTCCTGTCCAAGTACCACAGCCCCTTAT
>JANAVB010017599.1:15536184-15626184 GCA_029216955.1 Iris pallida
CATGATCTAGGTATTCAAGGCATTCGGTTTCTCGAAAACCTGGACCAACATCATATGGAGGTCCATCAGCAACTCTTGGTTCTCTACGGTCATCAATGGTCAAGCCCAGGGGTTTTTCAAATCCAATCACGGGGTCAGACAAGGCGATCCTCTATCATCCACTGTCTTTATTATCGCAGCAGATGCCCTGAGCAGAAACCTTAACAACATGGTCAGAACCCCGAACTTCCAGCACTACCTCACGTCCAGCGGATGCCCCATCATAACTCACTTAGCTTTCGCCGACGATTTACTCATTTGCTCATCCCTGGACGAAGGAGCGGTAGAAGTTCTCCACAACACCCTGCAGAGGTACTCTAGATGCTCATACCAAAAGATCAACCCCTCCAAAAGCGTCATCTACGCCTACCACAACATCAAGAGAGAGCAAGCTATCAACCTTGCCAACTTAACTTCCTTTTTAGTGAACCATCCCCCGTTCACTATCTCGGCTGCCCTCTTGTTTTTGGTAGATCCAACACGGACATCTACGAAAACTTAATAACTAGAGTCAGAAAGAAACTTGACGGGTGGCATAACGCCACCCTCTCCCCTGGCGGCAAAATGATCCTCATCAATCACGTGCTCACCTCTATCCCCATCCACACTCTGGCCACATGCTCCCCGCCCAAGAAGGTTCTTTCTTTGATCGAACAGATCTTTTATAATTTCTTTTGGGGATACTGTAATGGTCAAGACAAGCATCACTGGGCTAGCTGGAAAACCATGGCTCATCCGACTAACGAAGGAGGGCTGAGATTTACTAAACTTACTAATATCATTAAAGCTTTCTCGATAAAATTTTGGTGGAAACTTCGCACGAGCAACAACTTATGGACCAGATTCTTGAAGGCAAGGTACTTCAAGCACATCCACCCTTCAATGGCTAAATCCAACTGCAGATCCTCAGCGGCTTGGCGTCGTATCCTAATCGGAAGAGACCTTGCCGAGCCGGCAATAAAACTCCAATTGGGGGCGAGCGAGTCGGATCCATTCCTTAAGAGATGGATTGGGGATACCATGATCCCGAATCTCACGGAGATCCCTAGAGACAGCAGGATAAGAGATATGTAGAATCCCAATACCGACGACTGGAACTGAGACAAAATTAGGGACTGGTTTAATAACGAAATGGCGGATAGCATCCAAACGCGCGGGTTGAGAATCAGCCGTGAGGCCGACGCGCTGAAGTGGTCGCTCGAGGCCTCGGGAGAATTCTCGGTGCGGTCGGCGAGAATCGCTACCCAGGAAACTAGACAGCCGCACCATGTAATTGTCCACTATTGGCAATCCTGTATCCCTAAGAAGTGGTCTTTCCTAATGTGGAGAGTCATTAGAAAGAAATTACCTACTGACGATATCCTTAATACCATTGGCATCAGCTTAGCATCAGCCTGCTCGTGCTGCTCTGAGCCTCAGATGGAGACTATAGACCACATATTCTGTCAGGGGAGCCTGGCTGGCAGTATTTGGAGGACCCTGAATCAGCTCTACAGTATTGAGCCGGAGGGGGGGGACGCTTCAACGATCTCGCGGCCTCCTGGGATTTAGCCTCCCATGGCCACTAGATCGTCGCAGCAGCCGCCACGTGGGCGATTTGGAAGAATCGCAACAAGTCGAGATACGAAGGTCACCAATAGTCAGTAGACCAGCTCATTCGGGAAATCTTCCGCCAATGCCGTAAAAGAAGCTCCGGGTGCTCCCACAGCCCGACAGCTTTTTGGAACCCGCTGAACCCCTAGCTCTTGGTGATTGAGCAATTTTTACCCCTCGTCTTCCTTTTGGTGGTATACTTGTATAGGCTTTGTCTTTTTGTGCCTTGTATATGTGTGTTGGCTTTGGCATTTTGAGCCTTCATTAATAAAAAGAGGAGGGGTTTCCTTATATATATATATATATATATATATATATATATATATATATATATATATATATATATATATATATATATATATATTGTCCTCTACGTACACGCAGAGAGATCTCCCTCCTCAGCCACTACGCATAAATAGGATCCACGCCAGCAAGATCAATATCCAGCGGAGATGGATGACTGAAACTCCCGGTGCAACTTCCCTCTGGTGCCACCTCCTCCTTCACAGCTATCTCGGCTTTAGGAATCACTACCGACTCAGCAGCAGGAGGTGGCACTACCTCTTCAGCAGTAGGTACCACTACCGACTCAACAACAGGAGGTGGCACTACCTCCTCAGCAGCAGGAGGTGCCACTACCTCCTCAATAGCCATCTGTGCCTCTCTCAAGCGACGTCCTCGGGTCTTAGGTGCCATCTGATAAGATTGATGAAAACATGGAGATTAATTAGGGATTAAACAAAATGACAATATTAGACGTGTAATGTGGAAGATTTATTGTTGTATGGAAATGATAGTATTAGACGGCCTCTGCGTCCTCATCTTCCTCTTCCTCCTCATCTTCGCTTTCATCTATTTCGTTTTTCTCTTCGGATACTTCAACCTCCAACGGTGAATGACCCTCAGCAGTCTTGCCTTAAACTTGAAGCCATTAATGACATAGCCTGACAGTACAGAATGAGTCTCACAACCAGGATATAGAGGAGTATCTGCATCGTACACCATATTCTGTCTTTTCGCATATAGTTCACCTTGCGATGACCACAGGCCGTAATCACGTACGAAACCCTTACGGGTCAAATGATGTCTCACAGTCACCACTTCTTCGCTCTACTTCCCCTGCTTCTCAAGAAGGCCCCCTTTTGACCTCCCTCTACTTTCTTGCTTCTCATTCGACTCTCTCAGCCTCTTATTCTGCATCATATGATATCCATCTCAACCAAAGAGTAGAGAAGTGTAAAAATATTAATATTAACCAAGGATCGGTATCGAAATCGGTATCACCATGAATCTCATGGCTTGTTCTACCAAAGCATAATATAAAACCATAATCCTTTGAAAGAAAAAATTTTAGAAGGAAAAAAATTCTAGAGCTTCACATTCGAAATATTAGAAGAAAAAAATTTGCGATTGGTGGTAGGGCGAGCTAGAATCCTTTGAAAGTATTGTGGCTTGCCCTACCACCAATCAAAAATTTTTCTTCTAATATTGTGAACGTGAAGCTCTGCTTCACGTTTGGTTTTATATTATTCTATGTTAGAACAAGCTATGAGATTCATGGTGATACTGATTTCGATATTGATCCTTGGTTAATATTAATATTTTCACACTTCTCCACGCTTTGGTTGAGATGTATATCATATGATGCGGAATTTGATGCCTCATGACCCGAATGAGAAGAAGGGAAGGACGGAGGCTCACTCTATATACTCATCCGCCCACGATATACACTCTATACACTCTATACACTCTTACTTATGCAAGCTTTTTGTGGTAATCAGCATTATACTAGATTTTCGAAAAAATCTATAACTCTGATAGGCCCAAAAGACTTGGTATAAGTAAATTTAATTTTCAACACTTACCTAGCTACTACTAAGATATCTTATATATATCCTTCTAGGATACTCACTCTATACCGATATCTTAAATTTAATTTTCAACACTTACCTACCGCCTAGACACCGCTTAGACGCCTAAGCGATCAATATCGATACTTATAGAAATAGTCTGATACTGATACCGATACCGATATCGATTCGTAAGACAAAGTAAACAGATTTCCAATTAAAAATATATAGTCCGATACCGATACTTCCCTGCTTCTCATTTGACTCTCTCAACCTCCTCAGCAGTTAGTAGGGCGAGCCAGAATCCTTTCAAAGGATTCTGGCTCGCCGTACCACCCATCGCAAAGGATTCTGGCTCGCCCTACCGCCTAGTCGCTGCCTAAACGATCAATACCGATACTCATAGAAATAGTCCGATATCGATACTTCGTCGCTCTACTTCCCCTGCTTCTCAAGAAGGCCCCCTCTCTGACCCCCCTCTGCTTTCCTGCTTCTCATTCGATATTTTAAGAAGTGAACGTCTTTCTTCATAGTGGGGTCAGGGGAAAGAATGGGAAAGATAATTTTACTATATTTCTGACAGGGAACAGGACCTATCACAAGGATTCTGGCTCGTCCTACCACCTATCGCAAATTTTTTCCTTCTAATATTGTGAATGCGAAGCTCTGCTTCACACGTTTGGTTTTATATTATGCTCTAGTAGAACAAGCCATGAGATTCATGGTGGTACCGATTTCGCCTACGATATACACTCTTACTTATACAAGCCTTTTGAGATAATCAGCATTATACTAGATTTTCGAAAAAAATCTAAAACTCTGATAGGCCCAAAAGACTTGGCATAAGTAAATTTTATTTTCATCACTTACCTAGCTACTACTAAGATATCTTATATATATCCTTCTACGATACTCCGATCCGAAACCGTCGATACTACCGATATTGCCGGTACCAATACTCATAGGAATAGTTCGATACCGATTCTGATACTGATATTTTGAACCTTGATACTAAGTTTTTATATATATATACTAATTTATATACTATTCTACGATACTCCGATCCGAAACCGCCGATACTACCGATATTGCTGATACCAATACTTATAGGAATAGTCCGATACCGATTCCGATACCGATACTTTGAACCTTGATACTAAGTTTATATATATATACTAATTTATATACTATTCTACTATACTCCGATCTAAAACTGTCGATACTACCGATATCGCCGATACCAATACTCATAGGAATAGTCCGATACCGATTCCGATACCGATACTTTGAACCATGATACTAATTTTATATATATATATATATATATATATATATATATATATATATATATATATATATATATATATATATATAATATATATATATATATATATATATATATATATATATATATATACCGATACCAATACTCATAGGAATAGTCCGATACCAATTCCGATACCAATACTTTGAACCTTGATACTAAGTTTATATATATATATATATATATATATATATATATATATATATATATATATATATATATATACTAATTTATATACTATTCTACGATACTCCGATCCGAAACCGCCGATACTACCGATATCGCCGATGCCAATACTCATAGGAATAGTCCGATACCGATTCCGATACCGATACTTTGAACCTTGATACTAAGTTTTTTATATATACTAATTTATATTCTATTCTACGATACTCCGATCCGAAACCACCGATACTACCGATATCGCCGATATCAATACTCATAGGAATAGTCCGATACCGATTCCGATACCGATACTTTGAACCTTGATACTAAGTTTATATATATATACTAATTTATATACCGATACCAATACTCATAGGAATAGTCCGATACCGATACTTTGAACCTTGATACTAAGTTTATATATATATATATATATATATATATATATATATATATATATATATATATATATATATATATATATATATATATATATATATATATATACTAATTTATATACTAAGTTTATATTTCGATACCGATACTTTGTGCGTGTGCGTGTGCGTGTGTGTGTGTGTGTGTGTTACTACCGGCCCCGGCCCCCAACCCCCACCACCACCACCGCCGATCGCCATCCCCACCGCCGACCCGAAACCCGCCGCTCCCCGCCACCCCGACCCGAACCCCCCAGCGACCCCCACACCCACCACCGCGACCCCCACCCCCACCACCATCGGCCCCCGCCTCTCCCCACCGCCCTACCCAAACCCTCCCCCCCAAGCGACCCCCACCACCGCGACCCCCACCCCCACCACCACCACCACCGGCCCCCGCCGGCCCCGCCGCCCCGACCACAGAGAGAGAGAGAGAGAGAGAGAGAGAGAGAAGATTACCTGGAGAGAGAGAGAAAGTCT
Organism: Iris pallida; assembly: GCA_029216955.1. Taxonomy (NCBI): domain Eukaryota; kingdom Viridiplantae; phylum Streptophyta; class Magnoliopsida; order Asparagales; family Iridaceae; genus Iris; species Iris pallida. Next base: position 15,542,070 of record JANAVB010017599.1, read on the forward strand.
GCGATCGGAGAGAGAGAGAGAGAGAGAGAGAGAATTTGGGGGGAATGAAAAGTCCCCCCCCCTCCCCCCCCACCCCGTCGGCTAAATTTAAGTTAGGGCTGGATATTTAGCGACGGACTGGCGACGGATATATTCCGTTGCTATGTGGTCGCTATACCACCCTAACTGGCCGACGGAACATTCGTCGCTATATGGTCGTTAGATTTTACGACAATTTTTTTCAACATTTTTTGCCAACTTTTGCCAACTAAGCGACAGCATAGTGACAGAATCTTCATCCGTCACTATATCTCCGTCGACTTAACGACGGATTGGCGACCTTTGCTCGTCCTTAAAATAAAATAAAAAATAATCGGCTTTTCGACGCCAATCAGTCGAAACTTTGTCAGTAGTCGGTCGCTAATAGCGACGGATAGAATCCGTTGCTATATGTCCGTCGCCAAATGGCTGTATTTTGGTAGTGTTATCTTCTTGTGTTATTTCCTTTTTGTCTGCTAGTATGGAGGAGCAGACCTTGTTAATTAGATTGACCTTAGACTTTTCAAGTTTATATTTGTAATACATAAATAAAGAAAGCAAATTTGAATCTATTGTTGGTATCAGACTAGAACGAACGAATCTGGCTCTGATATCAGATGCTGGGAATCACGTCCTACAAGCGCTCGGATACCGTGTCTGAAACCTTGTCGCAACCGAAACTTATGCCAACACACCTGAAATAATCAACCTCCGTCTAACGAACATCAAGCACAGATAAAGACAAGTATACGATGGTGACTATGTCACCTAAACAAATCCCAATATATATAACTCAGATGAAATTACAAGATTAACAAAAAAATCAATGATGAATCCTTTGTCCTATTAGGTTCAACCCTCTTACCACACTCAAGAAGAAACGACAAAGACTACAATAAAATCACTCACCAACCTATAGCAATCTTCCTAACCGAACTTGATGACTCCTGGATCAGATCTCCTCATTCCTTCTATTTTATATGGCGGAAGCCCTAAGAACAAAGTACATACTTTCTCTTAGATCTCCTGGGGACAAGCACCCTGAATCTCAGCTTTTGTGCGATGCTTTGTGCCTCCATCCTCATCCCATATATATAGGATGAAAAATCCTATTTTAGGTCATAAATAGGAAATCCTAAGATAAGAATCTTGTTACACCTAAAATAGCTCATCAAAATCATATTTGAGATCATAATAAGATTTCCTAAATAGTAAACCTTGAAATAAGAATCATTCTATATCTAAAACAACGTAACATCAATTATATTTTTACCAAATCCAGACTGGTCTCCAACAACTATGTGGTCATGTTTAACTCCTTCATGATGTCAAAATTCTAGAGTTTCTTCCTTTTGCAATCTCTACAATCTCAAATGTAGCGTTTGGTTTGTAAAATCAGGACCTTCGAAAAAAAATATATTTCATTTTTGTGTTTGGATACCAAAGAATGAGTATGGTTCACTTTTTCTTCCAATTTGTCTGAACTTTTTCAAACACCAATTTTGTTTATATAAAAAAGTTACAATTTTCAAAGTTAAAAAACAACAAAGAATTGGTTTTTCAAAGAAAAGGAAAGGAAATTGCAATTGTCATCTTCCCTTGCACTTCTTGAAGCTCCATCAACCCAAACAAGCCGACCTTCACCTTGATTTAGAGTTTCTTGTCCCTTGCACTTCTTGAAGCTCCATCAACCCAAACAAGCCGACCTTCACCTTGATATTAAAAAAACCCGTTAACTATGGCAAACAATTGTGGAGAGGATAAATTGAAATCAGAACAAGCAAGTTGAAATGTTGGTGTCAATTCTTTCTACAAATGGAGGGTTTATGAAGTTATCTATCAATATCAACTTTATTAAAGTGCAATTCTGGATTCTACATTGCTACTTTATATTCTTTCATCATTATGGATGCAGAGAGGATAGTTTGTAATTTAAAGCTCAAGTTACACAACCGCTTATTTGTCCCTTTCCCTGCAATTCCTCACCTACAATTCTTTGAAGTTCAACTATTGAGAATCAAATCTAATTTGACTCTTCCAGAAAATATACTCAATAAGAATTCTACTATAGTCTGTTCAGAAGAAATGGAGTCAAAACCTCTATTTGAGTTTGCTGACATTCAAATCTAAGCTTCCCTTCTTTTGTCATTGTCCAAGGGTTGGTGCTCCACAGGACCACAGGAGACCTAACTTTCATTGTCCAACTAAAGCAGCAGTTTAAAGATGCATAGGAAGAAGTAAATTTTTACAACGTTTCTACTCAGACCATGTCGGAAAACCGACGCATGAACTGACGTCATATGTCGGTTTCTTATTAACCGGCTTTTCTTTACCATGTTAGCGGAGGAAGTGTTTTTTTAAAAAAAAAAATTTCAGTCAACTACGTCCTGACACATGGTACTGCCAATTTTTTTCGATTTTTTTTGGCCCGACAGATCATTTCCTTTTTTTTTTAACAACAATGTGACATTGATCGTCACATTGCAAATTCACTCTTTGTTTGAACATAGAGGCATATACTATGAATCGACATACTACGCAAGTCAAGTACAGATCAAACACTCAATATACCCAATATATGGTAGTTATAACTACATGGACAAATTCAAATCTCTTATATATATCAAAAGATTGAATATAAATGTACGTCGGCTCATTTTCCTCCAAAGCCGATTCCCTTACAACTTTTCGAGAAAAAGATACAATAAGATGAGATCGTAAATAAACTCATCCTCTAACTTTAACCTATTAATAAGTATCCATCATTCGACGGTGGCGATTTTTCTAACAAGGCATACAATTTTCAACAAAAAATTATTCATCCTTCTTGAATTTCAAGAACCTATGAACCGAAATCTTGTATAAGTGGTGGATGTATCCGAACTTTAAAAGAGCCTAGTTTAAGAATCCCCTTGGAAGTTAGAAGAGCATAATTTGGAAAGTGAAAAAATACAAATTCTATTTCACTTTCCTTTTATCAAATTTTATCCTCCGTTAAATCAGATTGTACTTTTTTTTTTAAAAAAATTATTCGGCAGATGGGATGGAAGGATGATAGATTGGCTGTCTCTGTCTCAATTAGTTGCTTTATAGGTTGTTTGGGAGAAGAAGGGCCTACATTCGTGTTTGCTTGTTGGAATCTATGTGCCAACCGAAAGTGCCACAAGCAATTAACCTTAGCTTAGTGAAGGATCACGGTCCTCTTAATGCTTAGACGTCTCTTCTATCGATGCTTTTGGATGTGCAGAAAGAAGTTTTAGGATTCCGCTCATGAGTCACCATCTATCTAACAAACTATTTAGAGTCAGTTTTGACTTGTACCACGTGGAAATTAAGGGGGCGTCTGGTACTCGATTTTTTATTTTTGTATTTTCAGGACAGATTTAAGATGAAATTTTTTATTCAAATCTTTAATTTAGATTATAAAAAATTATTTTGATAAACTATTTGCACACACAGCATAACAATCCTATCAAGAATATGTGGATATTTTATTTTACCCGGGTAAAATAGCTTTTGTTTTTTATACTCTTTTATTTATTTATTTATTTTTCTTTCCTTTTCTTCATTTCCCCCCTTTTTCCTTTTTTTTCATTTTTAAAGTTTGTTTGGTGTTCTTTTAAAATTTTATTTTTTAAAGAAATTATTTTCAGTTTTTATCTTTTTTTCCATTGTTTTAGAATGTTTTTTGTTTTTCTATTCTTTCATATTTTAAATTTTTTTTGGGGTTCTTTAAAAAAAAATCATTTTCTATTAAGAATAATTTGTTTATTTAATTTTTTATCCTTTTTATTTTTTTCGATAATATTTATATGTTCACCACAAGGGGAATATAATTCTACTTGAAATTTAATTCCAGAATATTTGATTACTCAAAATATAAAATTTTCAACTATATAGTATTCCCTTAATTGTATTATTCTGATAGGAATATAATTTATGATTTTTATTCCATACCTCAACTATGCTAACAAAATCAATACTTCTTATATTGTGTGTGGGAATTGCTTGTGAGCTCGCTCGTAGTAGATAAATATTCAGTTTGACGGGCTCACCACGTGGTAGTAGTGAGCCATGAGTCCCCTCAATAGTATAGTGATACATGTTCTCTATTTTCTTTCTCTAATTTGGTCTTACATGAAATTCAACATGTGTTAATATGCTATTAGAGGGGGCTTAGGGCTCCTGTACCACTTAATAAAATTTTCTGTCAGAGATCATTGGCTAGATAGAATATGAATGATGGTCCCCACAAGCTACACCTGGTGAGCAGATGGCAAAGTCAGGATATCTTCCAACGGGGCCCAATATATTTTAATGAAATTGTATTTCATAGTCATTGTTGTTCTAGATATAATTTTTTTTAATGTATAAAAAAGTAACTTGTTGGGACCGACAACACCTACAAAGCGCTCTAATCCACATGTTTAAAACTGTCCATAGAGAAAACTACACCGACCAACCCAAGATAACGAACCAATGTCTAACAGTGCCAAAATAGATCAAATATAGTATTTTCGGTGACCATGTCACCTGGACAAATCACAATCTTTATAACTTTATAAACGATACAAGACTAAATACAAATTTGTTGAAACCTTTGCCCAAAGGTTCAACCCCCTCACCGAACATAAGAAGAAAGAATGATATTACAATTTAAATCAATCACGCAACCCGTTAGCAATCTCCTTAAACGAGGTAGACGATTATCCGAACAGATCTCATCTTCATGCACAACGAGTTCTAAGAGCAATGTACGGACTTTCTCTTAGCTTTCTTATAGACGAACATCATGAATCTCCCGTATTGTGTTTATTTGTGCCTCCTCCCTCCTCTCTTATGTTTATTTGTGCCTCATCCCTTCTACCTTATATATATATATATATATATATATATATATATATATATATATAGAAAAAGGGAGGTAGGGTGCCACCTCACGGGGGGGTGTCTACTTGTCACCCCCCCCCCCCCCCCCCCCCCCCTCCCATGCTATCATCAAGCACATGGGTGCATGATGATAGCATGTGAGGGGTGACAAGTAGACACCCTCCATAGGTGGCACCTCACCTCCCTCATCCTCTATATATATATATATATATATATTAGCCTCCTCCCTATACGGTAATAACTTACGGGAGAAAGTTACAGGATAATTTTATATAAAAAAAATCTTTACGGAGAGAAAACAAAACCATACGTGTCTCTCTCTTTCTTAAAAATAATCTAAATATTTCCAAAAATGTAAATATAACAAATAATATATCTTTCAAAACAAATATATTTAAATTTAAATTAATATTTAAATAAATATCTTTCCGTAAAAGTAAATCTAATGTATAATCTATCTTTCAAAACAAATCTATATTTAAAAATATTAATTTTAATGTTATTATAATTATAATTATAATTATAATATTAATGTTAATGTTAAATTTAATGCTAATATTAATAATTATTTTAATATTAATATTAATATTAATATTAATATTAATATTTATATTAATATTAATCGTAATATGAATATGAATATAAATATTAATATTAATATTAATATTTAAATTAACAATAAACATTAAAATTAACATTTACACTAAAATTAACATTAAAAAATTAATAATAATATTATTATTAACATTAAAATTAATATTTTCAAATATATTTATTTTGAAAGATAGATTATTTTTTAAACAAATCTACCATTTTTAAAAATAAAAAATAAGTCTATCTATCTATGTGATCATCTCTATTCTAAAAGTTATACCGATGGATATAATTTGTTTATTTAAGATAAAGGTAGATTTACTTTAGAATTTGAGAGATTTAAACTTTTTAAGGAATAGAAATTTGAAAGAAAAATGTGTATGTTAATCCTGAATATATATATATATATATATATATATATATATATATATATATATATATATATATATATATATATGTTGAGAAAATCCTATTTTAGGTTATAGGAAATCGTAAAATAGTCCAGGATCATTCCAACGTCCAAATCTGATCACAATAAAGATTTGATGTAGATTTGGGACCCACGACAGTGATGTTCGCCGACAGACCGACCTAAATCAAATTTGGAGCAAAATCGGTTGGGCTATGCCCAATTGTTCTGTGAGAATTAGGCAGATTTCGGTCCCAATTCAGCTAGACCGAATTCAGAAAGAACTCAGTCAATTCCCAGCAGAACTCATCTTATGCCCTGACGATGTCCAAACTTTCCTCCAATACCTCTGTCATGACCCGATCAGATCATGCCTAGCCTACACCGTGGTGAGACGGCGGTAGTAAGCTGTCTGATCAATAGTGGAGCTTATAAAGTCACAACATCTAAATTTGAGGAAATTTAAAACTTTTCATTCAAACAAACATGCAAGCTGAAACATAAAAGTACAAACTTCAAGTATTGTTCTGAAAAAGGGAAATGCTAAAACAGGGAATAAATAATTTTAGCTATCTAAGTAGGTGACTCAGGTGCCTCTAGGACAGTGTTCTCCAGGTTGGGTTCCAGGGACTCCTCAGGGTACAAAACATGATCATATTATCTATTAATGAATGGCTCTTCATCCTCAAATTTGTCTATATTAAAAAATTGGGTTTCGAGACAGGAATGAAGAAATACACAATTGTAATCTCCAACATTTTAAGCAATAAATGAATTAAGCATTTATGAAGCAGTTAAAAATATTTTTGATGCAATAAATAATTTAAATATTTAATTGCCAAAAATAATTGAAATATTGATGCAATGAGATAATGAAACAATTGTGATTTGAATAGGCAACTACCTGTGACTGGTTGGTAGATTCAATTTGTAATCTAGAATACGGTTAGGTTTCGGCGCACGTGCAAGTGTGGCCTCAGCTATCTACAATAATTCTAAGGGGGCTTTGGTCACAAGTACTACACTATTCCCCAATCCCCCAGTCAATATTTGAGTCAAGAGGAGAACTCTGTGCCACAATGTGTCAATATGTAATAAAACAAGTATTGATTAAAATACAAGAAATAAGGTAGTGTACTTGCCTTGAGTTTTGAAAAAGGAAGATGGAAGGACGGAGGATCTCAGTATAGTCCTCGAAACCCTATATTTAATTAAGAGGACGTCTCAGTTCCAAAATAACCATTTCTAGGTGTTCTAGTTGCAAGCTCTAATATTTGTCCTAGTCAATTTTCTGGTTAATAATTGCACTAACGATTTATTTACTTTAACGCCGTTACATTATTTCCAACTTGTATAAAGAGTCAACTTTTTTTTTAACTTTATTTGGAAAGAGTAGGCAACACAATTTATGGAAAAACTTGTATTTAATAATATATATAAAACTATATTTTTCTTTCAATGATAAAATGTGAAGTTGTTGATATAAATATAAAACTTGTATTTTTAAGGCGTTCTAATTTATGCAAGAACCTTTAATTTTGTTTTAGAAAGTAAGACTTATGATTCCAATTATAGATAACTAGCGTGCGATACTATCAATCAAAACACAGAGAATAAGCTATGCTACTCCTAAGTTACACAATACAGAACTCAGAGAAAGAAAGAAAAAAATGGGCTTATGTCCTTATAACACATAATGAAAAATACATAAAGAATAATAAAAAAAATCCTAAGCTATGCTGCGGTGATCTTCTAAAAGCTGGAAATGATCCAGTCCGAAGGCACGTGTGCCCTTCATCTAAAATATAGAATACCAAGTAACAAGTTCTACAAGCCTAAAATAAACTAAAATCGTAAGACAGGGACAACCAGAGTCTCAGACTTGGTCACACAGTCACACGTTGCTAATAGCTTAGCCTCAACGTATGGGAATACCCAGTAGCGTTTGCGTTTCACTAAAGGTTCATTTGACCATTTTGGTCGTCGCCAAGGTGGATACTATAAAGTCTCAACCAACCGAAAATACGCCAAACTTAATAAACCGATAAAATGTAAATTTAACTCTAGAATAGTATAATTTGTATAAAAAGGTTTTTGAAGATAGCAATAATATATACATATATATTTTAAATGAGTCACAATGACAAGAGTATAATTAAAACATAATTCCCTTTTTAAACCATATATGTATGTATATATTTATATAAAAGCCACAGAGCCAACAATACTATACTTACATATACATTATATAAAAGCCACTTTTTATTTTAACAGAAATAAAACTAATTCCCAACACAACCAACTCTAGCCAAAGTCAGACCAATTCTTTACAGAATTAAATTTGAAAGCCAAGCAATTTCACAGAATACCCAAGTCTAAAATCAGACTATAGAACACATTCATAACAGAACAAATGTTCCGAACACAAAACCGTAACAATGATCTGAGGATCGTTCTACGTATCCATACGCGAGCAACATCAAATATTCGAATTCCGTAGTGGGAACAAGACTGCTTCATCACAGACTACGACTACGATGAGGGACGAACTACTCGGTTAAGAAATTATACCGAAAGTCTGATGTTGGAATCCGAAGGGAGGCTTCGGAATAGGATCGTGCATCATCACTGACTCGGAGCCTCAGGAATGTGTCTGGACAACGGCGAACGGAAGCGGTGCAAGGACGGCCACTCGGAACAACAGTAATCGCATGGGTCGCGGGTCAGGGTCGGTCGGGGAGGAGCATCGCGGAATAGCGCATGGTCGACGGAGGCGCTGGCCGAGGATCGACCGAGAGGCGTCGACAGTCGTAGGGGCTGCCTACGCAGGGGTGCGTGTCAAGGCTGGTCGCACGGGGGTACACGCCGGCGGTCGCGGAGGCACTGGCGATTGCAGAGGCAGTGGTGAGAAGGGCGCCGACGGAAGGGGGTTTGGAATTGGAGTGGGTTTGAGGAGAGGGGAATAGAGGAAATGAACATGGTAGGGAAAATAGCTTCAAACCATTCTTCAATGATTTCACATAATCTGGCATCTGCCAATAATTTCATGGAGAACTCTCTCCCTCTCTCTCAATTGCTAGCCATGTTGAAAAGTTTACCTATACGGGACATAATGTATGGACATCGAATTCTCAGGAAACTACAAAATTGTAAGCCCTCGGGCATGAGCGATTGTAATTGAGTGAAAAGAGAGGGATGAGTGTTATATTCAGAGAGAAAGTGAGCTTGAGTGACTTATAATCTTGGCTTCGCGTCATTGTAATCTTATTTTCAATATCAATAAAGATCACAATTTTGTACAAGACTTTGTGTTATCCAACTTCTCTGCTTGGGACTTCTGTGCGACTATGCCATCGCTTAGTTTGTAATTAGCCGTTATGGAAACCGCCTTGCACGAGCCCAACTTAGGCTCGTACAGCATCACACCTTAGGAAGGATGATCAGTTCTGTGAAACTAGGGCATGACACTAGCAGTAGGAGAGGTGGTCACAGTTACCATTCTCGTTCACTCTCATTCAACTTCATCTTTATTTGTTTATGGTGCTTCGCATTCATTTATATCTGCATGATTTGCAACACGAGTTGGATTAGATCTCGAGTCTACCTGTAAGGTTGAATATACTTACTGGTAACGGTCTTGTGGGAGTAGATCAAGTTTATGCCTTGTGTCATATTGTAGTGTATGGAAGGGAGTTTCTCGTTCGGATCCCACCGATGGCTGGTCAGCGTCCGTTTGTTCTGTCCATCTGGAGGCGTAGTCTCAACAGCTCCAGCAGTAGGGGCCTCAACAGTATACTCAGGCTCAGGCTCAGATCCAAAGGCAGAGAGGCCAGCAGCAGAGGGGTCCAATACCCAGGGGTTAGGGTCAAGCTTTTACGCTTTCCATCGAAGAGGCTCTAGCAGCGGAAGAGGTGGTCGTAGGTACCATTCTCGTTCATTCTTATTCAGCTTTAGCTTTAGTTGATTATGGTGCTTCATATTCGTTTACATCTGCACGATTTATGACACGAGTTGGATTGGAGCCCGAGTCTTTACCTGTATGATTGAATATACTTACTGGTAACGGTCTTGTGGGAGTATATCGAGTTTATGCCTCGTGTCATATCGTAGTATACGGGAGGGAGTTTCTCGCGAGGCTGATAGAGTTTCCTATGGGCGATTAAGATATCATCCTATGTATGGATTGATTGAGTGCTCGACATGCTACGATAGATTGTCATGCTAGCAAGGTTATATATTGTGTCCCAGATGAGGATAAATGCTCATTCTCTAGAGGCGATGTAGATTCTTCATCAGATGTCAAGTGGATGGCAAAGGCCGAGGAGGTGCACTTTCTTGAAGAACTATGTGAGTTTTTCGATGTATTTCCCAAGGATCTTACATGTATGCCTCAGTTCGTGAGATTTACTATATTGATTTGATTCCAGGGGCAGAGCCAGTATCAACGAAAGTCTATATGATATTTTATTCAGAGTTGTTGGTGATGTATTATTCTATCAAGGAGCTCAGGACCAAGAGATTCATTCATCCTATTGGATCACCTTGGGGAGCTCCGGCCCTCCTTATAAAGAAGAGGGATGGTTCATCACGTATGGTTATTTACTATCGTCAGCTTAACACGGTGACCATAAAGAACAAATATTTTTTTCCTAGGATAGATGACTTGTTCGATCAGCTGAGTGGAGCAGCTATGTTTTCAAAGATCGATTTATAGTCTAGGTACCATCATATCAGTATCAGAGAGCTGGATATATCCAAGATATCATTTAGATCTCACTATGGCTATTGAGAGTTCTTTGTTATGCCTTTTGAAGTGACCAATGAGCCTACGATTTTTATGGATCTTATGAATTGCATCTTCATGTCCCATTTAGACCAGTTTATGATAGTGTTTATTGATGATATCTTGGTCTGCAGTCGGCCTGAAGAAGTGCACGAGCAACATCTTTGCTGTTAGGGTTATATACTAAAAGCATCACTTTTGTATTAACTTTATTTCCTTAAATTTTGAATGAGAATCATATGGGCAAATGTTTGCATATTATATTTGTTGCAAGTGTTAATGCAAGTGTCAGATATTCTATATTATAGATAATATGCTGTGTGGTGTCACACAGAAGATCATATTATCAGTTTTCTATGGAATATATAAATAGTTCACAACCTAGATGGACTTGGACAATCCATTGAAAAGGTTATAGTGTAATCTATTATTAGTCCATCTTGAATATAGGTTTACATTAGTACACTTTGTGTGTATTTAACAAGACCACTTAAGGTTGTTCTCTTTATACTGACTACATAAGAGAATAAATACCTCTGTTATTATGGATGCTTGTGCTCTTAATCCTGATATAATAACAGACATATATATGCAATGTGTATTACTTTGACTCATAAAAGAGTGAGATTCATTATGGGTCAACAACCTCTATGAATTGGGTAATAACATTATATGTATGATGAGGTATTGATTATAAAAGGAATCCATGTCCCGATACGTCGGGTTGATAATGTCCCCTTAAGGAGCTCATAAGGATTGACATGTAAACCCTACAGGTAAATTATATCCGACATGACAAATAAAGTTGAGTGGTACTACTTAAGGATAAAATATGTCGATAATATAGTTGTCAGTAACTTAATTTGATCGACGGACATTCGATATCTTAACATGGGGAGCCAAACCAGCATAATAAAAGGAGACCACAATCATAATTTGGGATTAGGAAGGTGCAAAAATAGCTTTTTAGTGGATCGAGATATTATTAATGGGCCTGGGTTGTGTGTTCGGGCTGAACATGGGATACCCAGATCCGTTAGGAGACCTAACCCTAATTTTTCCTCATTGTCCCTACCATAGCCTTATATATATCCTCTATTCTCTGGCCATTACGATCTTATCAAAAAATAAGAAGCTTTCTTTAAATTTGTAATTCATGTAAGGAGAAAAAGGGAGGGATGCCAAGGAGAAGAAAAGGTTGGAAGACCTCGCCCACACGTCGTCCAACCCGAGGAAGGAATACGTACAGAAGATCTTGGGGCATGACTGCTCGAGGTTGCTGGAAAGTATCTTCTTTTTTCCATCGTAGGTATAATTCGTGAACCCTAGTTCCGCTATGAAGGGTTAGAACACGTCTTAGATCTATTAAACTTCCATCGATCAATACACATACCAAACTAGAGGTCTTGGGAATCCTAAGTTCCATCATTTGTATCGTTCTTCATATTCTTTGGGACCATCATCTTTATGCGAACTTCCGTAAGTGCGATTTTGGCTCGATCGAGTCTCTTTCTTAGGTCATATTTTTATCGAATGTGGTATTGAGGTGGACCCAAGAAGGTAGAGGCTATCGAATGTTGGTCAGTACCTCGTACAGCTTCAGATGTACGCAAATTTTTAGGATTAGCAGGTTACTATAGATGGTTTATGGTAGATTTTACTAGGATCTTTGCATCATTGACATGGTTGACATATAAGAATGTATGTTTCGAGTAGTCAGATGATTGTCAGGTTTCTTTTGAGAAGCTCGAGCAGAGTTTGATTTTGGCTACTATATTGACTTTACCCGTCGGACCAGATGGGTTTACGGTGTATTATGATGCGTCAGGCCGTGACTTGGTTTTATACTTATAAAGTACGACAGGGTGATAGCTTATGTGTCTCGATAGCTTAGAGACTATGAGAGGAAGTATCTGATGCACGATCTTGAGTTGGTTGTGGTTGTGTTTGCCCTCAAGCTTTGGAGGCATTATTTGTATATCGATCGAGTAGAAATTCTCACTGATCATAAGAGCTTAAGGTATGTGTTCACCTAGAGGGATCTGAACATGCAGCAGAGGAGATAGCTTGAGTTATTGAAGGATTATGGTACTGATCTTCAGTATCATCCTGGGAAGGAAAACATCATTGTAGATGCTTTGAGAAGGAGACCCAGAGTCTACTTCTTGACGGGGTAGTGTTACCTTCTGGAGGATCTTCAGGAGATGGGTATTGAGGTAGTGCTACCTGGTGAGACACCTTTGATGGCAGGCTCGCAGGTTCAGTCTACCACTATGGAGAGGATCAGAGCAACACAGTCAGGAGATGCTAGGCTTCAGCGACTCAGAAAAGAGTGTGTTTGCAGGGAGCAGAGTAGAGTTGTGCATCCACGAGGATGGGACACTCTGGTTTAGGAGTTGTCCTCATGTGTCGAGCAGAAATATCCAACAGAAAATTATGTCCGAGGCCCACTGTTCTTAGTATTCTGTTCATCAAGGAGGGACGAATATGTACCATGATATTCATCAGTACTTCTGGTGGAATGGTATAAAGAGGGAGAGCTCGGTTTGTCTCTTGGTGCTTAGTTTGCTAGCAGGTCAAGGCTGAGCATCAGAGACTGGCTGGACTTCTATAGTCTTTATCAATTTCGGCATAGAAGTGGGAGAATATTATTATGGACTTCGTGACTGGTCTTCCTAGATCCTCGACTGGTAGAGATGCCATTTGGGTGATAATGGATCGACCCACGAAGGTTTTCCACTTTTTATTTTTCATAGTTAGTTAGTCTACAGAGCAGTTGGCCGAGCTGTACATGAGGTAGATTATCAGATTGCATGGGGTGCCAGCTAGCAGTCTTAGATCGAGATTCTAGATTCACTTCTCATTTTTAGCAAAGTCTTCAACAGAGTCTGGTACCCATTTGAGTTTTACTTTAGCATACCATCCTCAAATAGATGGTCAGTCGGAGCGTGTGATTCAGACTTTGGAGAATATGCTTCTTGTTTTCCATAAATAAATTCACTTTATTTATTTTGTATCTGAGAAAATTACAACTGTAGGAATCTAATCTAGAAGACGATTACTTTATCCCTTGGACGATGCGATGAAGAAAACTCGAACTTCGAAGAACTTGGACAGCAACTGGGCAATCTCTCTGTTCTCTCTGGAAAAAAAAATGACCTCTCCTCATGAAGGTGAAGAAACTCTCTTTTATAGAGTTCTGGATAACTGTCCTGAACCATACGCTCAGGTAGTTACTTGACGTGTACAAAACTGCAGGGACGCGTGGCAAATTCTGACGAAGACACGTTGGCGTGCGGTTGAGAGTAGTGGAGCACATTCAGGAGAGATTGATGGCATGAAGGCCACATTGCATAACTTCTGAATAAATGGGTAACTGAGTACAGGACACGTGAGAACGTGTATTGACTGTACATTGAAAATCATCCTGGATACAACTGCTGTAGAGTCATACGCTAGCTTTTGAAGAGGAGTCATACGCTGATTTGGACAGCGTAGTGCCATAGGAAATCCATACGCTCACTTTATGGGCAAGGAGTCGTATGGAGATCATACGCTCGCTTGGTTAACAAGAAATCATGTGAGGTCCATACGCTCACTTGGCTGGGTGAAGAAGGAGTCATGTGAGGTCGATACGCTCACTGGAGAAGTGGCCACGTGGCTATCATCAATCTTCTTTGGTACACCATATCTTTCCATAACTGACAAAATCTTCTCGAGCGTCGTGACTGCGGATTTGACGGCTGACAGACTGTCAAAACTGACAGTAATGATAGCTTTTGTATTTATGAAGGCTGCTGAGTTGTCCTCATAAAAGACAAAACCGACTCTTCGAAAACCTATACGACGGTTACTTTTCTCGTGACAGCTGTCTTTGCACGAAAGATGAAGTGTCAGATTCATTCCTCATTTAAACATATGCTGTGCTGTCACTTCAGTAAATAATAAAATATTTACTGAGCGTATGGCTTTTGAATGAGCGTACAACTCTGAACTGAGCGTATGGCTCTTAACTGAGCGTATGGCTTCAACTGACATCTGTCTTTAAGCGTATGGATGAAAATGACAGCGTGTCATAATTTTCCACATCCTACAAGACCCCCTTCAAAGTTTTCGAACTTTATGAGTTTCAAAAGTTCGAAATTACTTTGAACAGAAAGTGGGAATGAGTCCTGACACGCTGGCATTAAGTTCATTAAATGTCATGATGACTCTTCATTTTTCGAGATTGATTGAATCTGATGGAAGAATATGAACAGCCAGCAAGCTCTATTATATAAACCGAGAGAATTCAATTTTTGACTTTCATCTTTTGAAACCATGACTCCAAAGGAAGCCTCTGAAGAAGAAGCACGTAAGTTGGGATTCTGTTCCCATGGTGACCCCACTTTTGGGGGCCAAGAACCCGAACCTGTCGTCATCGAGCTCAAGGACGACCCTACGCATTTAGCCAAGAATTTCTTGGGCTACTTTGGTCTGGACGGCTCCTCTTCTTCTGATGGGCAGAGCCTCGCAGAGAAGCGTAAAATGTTCGTTGCTCTGTTACACCGCATGGGGGTCCAAAGCGTAGAAGAGTTAGACGTCAAGCTTAGTCGCTCTGGAAAATAGAGCGTGACTTTATTGCACTCCTTTCCTTTTCCTCCCCCTCTTTTTTTTGTAAGGCCATCAGTGCCTTAATGAAAAATGAATATTCAAGAATCCTCTGTTTAGTCCAAATCTGTGTTGAAAACCAACGTGCACCGATGAATAACTGTAGAATACGCCGTCTTCCAAGTTGTAAGTTACGCTAGATAGCGTATGCCAATGAAATAACGTATATTACGCTATTTTCCAATGTTTTGTGAATTTCGCTGAATAGCGTATGTCAGCGTATGTTACGCTATAAATTACGCTGTCCTTTAACGTACGCCAATGAATAGCGTGCACCAATAAATAGCCCGTAAGTTACGCTATCTTCCAACGTTGTGGAAAGCACTCTTTGAATATTTCCAAGGCTGTGCTGGTTTCCAAAGTACACATGTCATTCATTCCACGTTTACGAGCGCTATTCATGCGGATCCTTTCCAAGAATAGGTTCATGCTCCATACTTTAAATAGATAGAATAGTTTCACAGAACTCATTTCCATCTTCCTTTTCTCTTTCTTTTCTCTGAGAACCAACGTGAGATTTCAATCTCAAATCAGAAAGCAAATGCTCCTGAACATTCAAATTCTGAGCAATATGTCAGACATCAGTTTGCCAATTCTCAATGTCAATCCTGAAGGTAAATCCAGTGTAATACACATACTGTTTTCGTTGTTTTGGAAAATAGGCTTTCTGTTTCTGAGCATATATGGCATTTCTGTTGATTTAATTCTTTTCCTCTTGCTGTTTTCCGCAGAAACTTGGCTAAGTCTTTTCTTCAGCTTCAGAACTGGCATTGGCGATGTGGATGCTATGGAGAATATCCTTCTGACATCTACATCAGAGAGCTCATACGCTTTTGACGCGTAAATCAAACAACTCAGAACTCTCCATGAGATATAATGGCCTTCCTCTGTTGGTAGGAAGAGCCTTTATACATGGAGAGTTGGACGGTGGAGTCAACTCTTACCTGAGAGATTGGGTAGTAGAGTTCCTTTCACGGCAGAACTAGGAATTGTATCCCAAGGTTTGGATACATTCCTATCTGCTTGAGGTGCCGCCGTTTCTCCACGCGCTGTATTGGCAGCAACACGCCATCGTGTTGCCATACTCTGTGGTTCTCCTCTCGTCTGAGAGATAAGACCAGAGTTTGATTCCTGTTGATCTGGTCGTGACTGAGGCCCAGACAGTCAGGAATTGCCACAAACAACGAGATTGCCGGAGAAGATCCAATAAGAAATAGATCTCAGTTGTACATAGAATGAAAATCCAAGATTTGTAATAGATTTCCATTATGATTTGTAGGAAAGTCTAAGAAATGTAATAGACTTTTTATGAAAATATGATAATGGAAATGATAAATCTTCTTTATCTGAAGTGATTTTGTATCTCTCTGGATGTAAAAAGAACATGATAAATAGAAATCTTGATTTCTGTTTTTAGAGTGTACAATACCATCAGAGGTAATATGGACGTGATAGGATGTAAAGACTCAAAAAAGAAAGTCAGATTTGTATTTATACAGAGGTCAAAGGTTATGAAAATGTGAAAGATAACGAATTCCAATCGATAGAAGATTATGAACAGACGAACCATCGGATGAATATAATAAATGCATGGATGAACCGTCAAGTATTAATGAATGAATATCGGGAAAAGACACGTTCTTTTAATTCTGGCAAATATATGCCTATAAATAGAGCATCTCTTTGAGTAGAAGGATCACACATTATTCTCTTTTATTCAAAATGTCTTCCGAAGAGAACACGAAGAAAGCCGAAGTCGTCTCCAAAGTTGATGAAAATGCTAAAGAGCACTCGACTCCACAAAAGAAGGAGACGGGCGAAAGCTCGTCCGCTCCCAAGCTGCCGAAAGATATCTTGGATTTCCTGGTCGAACAAGGAGAAACCGAAGAAGAAGAAGCAATGAGGCTGGCTGCCTGTCAGTTCTTGGTGCGGTCAGGAAAGGATGTATTCAATTCTTTTACTAATTATGTATGTGGTCCTCGTCCCAAGTACGAAAGGGATACCAGTGATCTTCCATGATGATGTATTTCTTGAAGAATTTGTCTCAAATAAACTCTGTTTAAGGAAACTTTATTTATGATGTATCCTTCCTGCTTTATATTATTTTGCCTTTATTCACTGATCTTTAGACTCAGAAATCAAAAGGACAAGATATCATTTTCATAGAATATGGTACATACTGAGATAGAAAATTCAGAGGTGATATGGACATGATTTTCTATACAAGATCTTTATTAAATCCACTGGAAATCTAATAAGACAAAATATTAAATTCTCTGGGAAAATGATACATGGTAGAATATCAGTTTTCGCTGGGGATAACGACATCGAAATAGCTTTTGTAGAGAAGAATAAATTTTTGATTTTACACTTGCTGGGGAGTAATGAAAATATTATATATATTGATGAAATTTATACATAATATTTCTTTAAGAATTTGCCATTGATAGGCATCATCGTGACTTTTTCGTCCATAGAGGCAAGCTGATATGCTCCATTAGAGAAGACTTTGTTTACTACGAATGGGCCTTCCCATTTCGCGTCAAATTTGCCTTTGCTCATATGTGTCATGGTCATCGGACGTCTGACAGTAAGGACCAATTCTCCCTTCTGATATGTTCTGACTTTGACTTTCCGATTAAAAGCTTTTGAGATTCGGGCTTGATATAGCTCGATATTTTGTTGCGCATATAATCGCTTTTCATCTAGAGCTTCCAGCTCTTGAAGTCGAAGTCGATCATTATTCTCTGTTGTAAATTCATTGGAGATTGCAACTCTCAAAGAAGGAATTTGTATCTCGAGGGGAAGAACAGCTTCACACCCATATACCAAAGAGAAAGGTGTACATCCGGTCGCATTGCGAACTGTGGTACGATAAGCCCATAAACATTCACCAAGCTTCTCACTCCAGTTACATTTATTGGAAGAAACGAACTTTTTCAAGAGTTTGATGATTGTTTTGTTGAAAGCTTCTGCTAGTCCATTGGCTGCTGGATTATATGCTGTAGAAGCCAGATTATTAATCCGATGATCATCACAGAATCGAGTAAATTTCTGGCTGACAAACTGTGGTCCATTATCATGGATAATACGCCGAGGAACACCAAATCGATAGATGACATGATGTTTGACAAAGTTGATAACATTAGAAGTCTTGACTTCAGATAACGGGATTGCTTCAGCCCATTTAGAAAAGTAATCAGTTATTGCTAGAATAAACCGATGTCCTTTTGATGATGGTGGATTGATAGGACCGATGACGTCCATGCCCCAAGCTTCAAAGGGCCATGATGCCGCTGTTGGGTGTAAGAACTCCGATGGTTGATGGATAAAGTCTGCATGAATTTGACAGGCTTTACATTTCCGAGCATATTGAATGGTATCAGCTACCATCGTGGGCCAATAATAACCCATACGTCGGATACGATCTTGAAGTTGTGGACCTGGCTGGTGAGCTCCGCAGACGCCATCATGTGCTTCACGGATTATCTGTTGTGCTTCTTCACCAGCGATGCATCGAAGGAGAAGACCATCATAGGCTCGACGATATAGTGTCTTCGTAGTATGATTATAATAGAATCTGAGAGACCGGCGCCGGATAGATGCTGCTTCACTCGGGTTATCAGAAAGTATGTCATACAACACAAAGTCCAGAAACGGACGTCTCCAGTCTTCAGTTACGGTGTCTATTTTGTTAGAAAAGACGTATTCCATAGTAGAATCGGAAGAAGACAAGGACACTTTGTCAAACTTTAATTCAGCATCAAAGTTGAGAGAATCTTCGTCTGGATTATGGGGAAAAGCCAAAGCCAGATTATTTTCAACGCAGAATAGTTCTTGGTTATAAACCACTATCACTTGCTGACGTCTGATTGGTATGGCTAATATAGCAGCAAGATTAGCCAAAGCATCAGCTTCTGCATTATAGGCTCGTCGAACATGTTCAATAAAGAAACCTTCAAAGGAGGAGGCCATAGAGAGTGCTGTTCGATGATAAGGTATCAAATCTTGATGACGAACTTCATACGTTCCTCTGATCTGATTGATGATAAGCTTAGAGTCTCCATAAACTTCTAAATATTGAACATCTAGATGTTTAGCGAGTTGAAGACCAATGAGCAACGTATTGTATTCTGCAACATTATTTGAACATGATTGATCCAGAGAATAAGCCCTCTGAATAGTTAATCCCTCTGGGGATACAAGAACAATTCCAACTCCGGCGACAATATCGCCGTTAGGACCTATTCTAGATGCTCCATCAAAGAATAGACGCCAGGTAGGAACTTCTTCAGAAACCATATTTGAATCCAGAACTTCATCGGAAATCTCATCATATAATTTAGAATCTTCTGGGACTGCATGAGCTGCTAGAAAATCAGCAAGAGCCTGTCCTTTAACCGACTTCTGAGGAATATAATGCATGTCGTATTGGGCTAACAAGATTCCCCAATTAGCAAGTCTAGAGTTGAGAATACCGGGTTTTTTCATCATAATCCTGAGTGGATTCACTCTGGAAATGACGTGAATCGTCTGACCGATAATATAATGTCGCATTTTCTGAACAGCAAACATTAATGCTAGGCATTCTTTCTCGATTGGAGAATAACGCGGTTCAGCGCCTGTCATTGTGCGACTGAGATAATAAATGGCCTGTTCATGACCATCTTTATTTTTCTGGGCGAGTAATGCACCAAGAGAATGATCCATAGCTCGAACATATAGGAGAAATGGTATTTCCGAGACGGGAGGTACCAAAACTGGAGGGTTCATGAGGTACTGTTTGATGTCGTCAAATGCTTTTTGACATTCTTCGTTCCAGATGAAAGATACACCTTTCTTTAGAAGTTTGTGGAATGGTCTGCAGCGTCCTGATAAGTTGGAAATGAATCTCCTGATATAAGCAATCCTTCCTTGAAATCCTCGTAGCTCTTTTAAGGTGCGTGGGGGACGCATCTCTTGGATGGCTTTGATCTTCTCGGGATCCACGTGTATACCTTTAGCGGTAATGACAAAGCCGAGAAATTTGCCACTAGAGACGCCTAAGAAGGACTTAGTAGGGTTCATTTTAAGTTGATGCTGACGCATTAAATCAAATATAGTCTTCAAATCTTGGATATGATCCTCCTTTCGTCGACTTTTGACTGCAATATCATCAACATAGCATTCGACTATTTTTCGGAGATGTTCACGGAATATAGTGCTCATTGCTCGTTGATATGTTGCTCCTGCATTTTTGAGACCAAACGGCATCACTGTATAACAATATGTACCGATCGGTGTTCTGAAAGAAGTATGTCTCTCGTCATCTGGAAACATCTTGATTTGATTATACCCCGAATACCCATCCATGAATGACATTCGTTCGAAACCACATGTGTTATCAATCATTACATCTGTAATTGGAAGAGGAAACTCGTCTTTAGGACAAGCAGCATTGAGATCACGAAAGTCTATACAGACTCGAATCTTGTCGGTCTTCTTGAGGACAGGAACGATGTTAGCCACCCATTCAGGATGTTGTTCCTCTCTGATAAATCCGGAAGCCATAAGCTTGTTGACTTCAGCCTCAATTGCATCCATAATGTCTGGACGAAATCGTCGCTGTTGCTGTTTGACCGGTTTAGCATTTGGCATAATATTAAGCTTGTGCATTGCGATCTTCGGATCTAGTCCTGGCATATCCTCGTAGCTCCAGGCGAAGACATCGATGTAATCACGAATAAGCTTGATCATATCTTACTTATCTGTTTCTGAAAGACTCTCACTGATGAATATTGGTTTAGGGGAACCTTCTTCACCAACATCAATTTGGATCAGTTTATCTTCAGTAGGAGGTTCCCTCTGTTCGAACCTGAATTCCCATTGATTATCTAATCTTTGAGCCCATTGTTCTAATTCAGGTGATATTTCAAAATCATCCTCATCTTCACCATTTTCTTGTGGGCCATCAACAGAGACCATATTGATGGATAGAATAGAGCGATGAAGATCGCCAACACTCGTATCAGAATCCCAAGAAAGGGAATCAGAAGACTCAGATCGTTCATCTTCAGATTGTTCGTCTTTATTGAATTTTGACTCTTCATGAACTATGTTGATAAAAGGGGTGGGAGCAATGTAACCTAAACCACATTTTGTCCTTCCGTATTTTAATGGAGGAATTCGAACAGGCATTCTTCTTCCTTTTCCATTAAGACTGGTTCTGAAATCATAACCCATATTCTTGATGATATTTTTGGATTGCTGACTGTAGCGACGTAGCTGTAATCTTCCAGTATCGTCTTTTATATCATCCTCCTCCAGATTAGGAGGATTCTGAGGTCCTTTATAGAAAAATATTGGATTTTCTCCCTTCTTTCGACTGGGGACCACAAAGTATGATTTCTGTATAGAGTCTAATGATACGTCTGTATGAAGAGCTTAAACAACCAATATAGTTAGTGGCTCTAAGCTATCTAGCAATTGTAAATAACTTTGTACATAACTACAAACATCAATATACTGCAAAGGAGATGCTTCATTAATACTAGATGCTGTATTTACAACAGAAGGCTGAGCCTTATCCGACTTAGTCAGATTAATGACAAAGGGGGAAGAAGAAGAACAGTTAGAATTTTTGTTTCGATTAAGATCGATAACAAAAGGCTCAGAAGAGGTGAGCTCCCTTGAAGAAGACCGTGGATAAGTAATGCGTCCACTGACTGGAATGACTAGAGTATCTGATCTAGCCTGAGAAGATGGAGGGAGAGTGATTCGTCCACTGACAGGAATGATCAGCGAACTTTGTGAAGCTTGGGAAGATGGTACAGTAGTGCGTCCACTGACAGGAATTATCAGTGAGCCTTGGGCGGATGATGAAGTAGTACGTCCACTGACCGGAATTATCAGTGAGCCTTCTTCAGATGTTTTAACAGACTGTGGAGGAGTAATACGCCCTTTTACAGGAATAATAAAGGTGTCAACTTTGGATGTCTCATCTTCATTATCCATAGCTTGCAAGACTTTCGAGTATTCATCTTTGTACATGCGAGCGTCATTGAAGTAAGCTTCGACTCCTTTGAATGGGTAAAGATCTGCCACTTCTTTTTGAACCTCTCCATTATCATCAACATATTTGAAGCACTGATGAAGAGTTGAAGGAACAATATTATGTTCATGCAAGAAAGGTCTCCCCAATAGAGCATTGTACGAGCAACCATGATTGTCGATGATGTAAAAAGTAACCTTAGTACGAAGATCGCCTATTTGAAATTTAAGGCGAATCTTGCCTAAAGGCTCACTTTTTCCTTGATTGAATCCCAAGATGGTAGTGATAGTGCTGGAAAGACTATACACAGGTATCTTCAATGCATCTAACATAGCCTTTGGCATAATACTGAGAGCGGATCCTGGATCAATCAGTAAACGATCAACCTTCATAGAATCAATATATCCTGTATGATATAAAGGACGATTATGTCGATTATCCTCTAGCAGCATATCGTCCTGTGTAAAGGTAATGTTTGGAATAAATTCCAATACATTATGGCAGTGAGAGACAGGTTCTGTTTCCAACTTCTTGAGGAAAGTTAAGCAAGTTTCTGCTTGTAACAGTACTTCACTCAAAGTTTCTCGAGTCTCTTTAGAGAGACGTAAGAGTTCGAAGATTGACAATTTAGCTGGTGTATTGGCTAGTTGAGCCAATATATCAAAATTATAAGGCTTTTCAAATCCTGTAGGGGATGATTTCTTCAATGGTTTGTCGAAGCGGACTTGTTGTTTGCCCTTGTCAGCTGTTGTTGGTTTAGATGGAACTGTCTCGACAGGAACATTTGAAGGTTCTTCAGGAGAGACTGGTGTTGGGGCTGTAGCCGGAGGGACATCAGAAGTTTCTCCAGAAGTGTCAGCATAATCTTTGAGATATATTTTTCCTGACCGAGTTCCAGCATGAACTTCAACTTCAGATTCTGGTTCAGGATCTATCGAAACCATGTTGCAATTCTTCATCTTGCTTTTGGTTCTTTTATGCTTGATGAGAGCTTCGTCCCAGAAGTCGAGACCAATACGAGATTGATTATGTCTCATAGTGAGGGCAAAAGGTGCTCGGAGTCCTTTGCCTGAGTTCAGACCAGGTGCAGTAGCTAGATCATAGCCCATCTTTGCCATTAATTCACGAGATTGTGAACTATATAGATGGAATGCAGGCTTGTACTTATCTTCAAATTGAGGTACAGTTTTTACCTCAGTAGGGAGTGAATTTCCTGCCAAGATGAAAGTAGAGGTTAGATAAAAATCGGGTGTAGTACTAGAAGTCACATTGCATGACTTAATTTTCCCGAGTTTCTTTTTAGATGAAGGAGTCTTCCGAGGAGAAGAGAAAGGTGTCTCAAACTCTGTCTTTAAGTCTGGGTGGATCCACATGATTTCTCCCTTCTTAGTTGTGACAGGAACAAGTCCTTCATTCTGTGCTGGTGGGATATTCACCACCTCGAGAGTTGCTTTGGGAATAGGAACAATCCCACTTTCCACCATTAAAGGAGGGAAATCACCAAACTGTATTGAAATCACATTTGCTGTGACTGTCTTGTCTTTGGGTGTTAGTGTCACAGCTCCTGATTTAATCATCTCCTGGATCTTTCCTTTTAATACATAGCAAGACCGGATTGTGTGACCCAGCATTCTATGGTATGGACAGTATTTTGGATGATCTGTTTTATTGGCTTCATCAGGCTTTTTAATTTCTGGCAATTGTATTTTATTACCTTTGAGCAAGCATTCAAAGATACCCTGAACATCGTCATCATCGAAAGAATATTCTTCTTTCGGCCGAGGAGATCTCTGTTGTTGATTTGTTGGAGCTGAAGTAGCTTGGGTAGTCTTTACTTCTTGACTACTGCTTTGGAGATTGACTTCAAGAGCTTCTTTCCCTTTGCGATTGTTGGGTCGAGTACTATTGCTAGCACTCTGATTTGATTCTTTGGGAGCCATTTGTACCCCCAGACCTTTGAAGGTCTCAGCACTGACTTCGGCAGCTTTGGCACTGACGATGAATGAAGGCCAATCTTGGGACTGAGTGGACCCTGTCCACATGCTGATAATTGGTAAGAGGTTCGACTTGCAAGTGTCGATCGTAACAGCATCGGGAGTTCCAAGAGGCATTTTGAGGGCTTCTCTTCTGAATCTCTCAATGAATTCCTCAGTGGTCTCATTATTCTTCTGTTTGATTCTTATGAGGGCCGACATGGTCATATCATTGAGCCCTTCGTAGAATCGTTCAAGGAACATTTGTTTGAAACCGGCAAATGAAGTAATACACCCGTCAGGGAGACTTCTGTACCATTTATAAGCCGTTCCTTTGAGACATCCAACAAACACCCGAGTAAGGAGGGCATCGCTTGGTTGCAATTGATTAGTCATTACTTCAAAGGGATTAATGAACTGACTTGGGGAAGTAGTCCCATCAAAGAAGGAGATAGTCGGAGGCTTGTATTTAGGAGGATATGATACTTGCTTCCACTCTATCGGGTAAGGTTGCTTGATACCTAACCTTTGTAAACCATCCTTCTGTTTGAATGCCTCAAACTGAGTTTTGAGATTCTTTAACTCTTCTGTAACAATTCCAGAGGATTGTGGAGTTGTGACTTGTTGAGTGTAATTGGGAGGAGGGACTGCAGCATATGTACCACCCCCAGCTCCAGAGTGACTTGGGGTGGTTTGTACAGGAACATTAGATTGTACCCCCGGAATAGTAGAGGGTTCGGGGTTTGGAACAACAGGGGTATTCAATACCACTGGTGGTGCTGTCTGTTGTTGAGCCTGCATTAGAGTGTGCATAGCACTCAATGTATCTGCCATAGCTCGCAATTGTTGTTCTAAAGAAGAAATCCTCTGTTCATGAGCCTCATTGCTAGTCGAAGGTTCATGATCACTTTCTGCCATGTAAGTGGTAATCATTCGAGGGATAGACGATGAAACAGTTTGCTCTGAATCATCGCTGTAAGAATCAGTATCTTTTTCGGGACTGTTTACAGGAGTTAATGCCGAAAAGTTGGACTCTCCAAGGAAATCTTCCGTGATCTCCGGATTATTACTTGGATGAGAAGAAGAAGAGATTCTGGCCAAGGCTCCGGTCCTGGATCGGGTGCCAAGATAAACACCATTATCAGAATCTGATATAGCGTCAGACCGGATTCTACCCCCAATATTTCTGGAGGTCATGTTGACAAAAGCATAAAGAGGTTCATCTTCATCTGATGTTGGTTCATATTGGATCCGTTCGAAAACAGACCGTCTTTTCTGTGAACAACAATATTGGATGACAACCCGAGGTTGGAAGTCACAACCATGCTTTTCATGGCGAATATAGGCAATGTCATAGCCAGATGGAGTGTCGATTCTCCGTTTGTTTTGTAAATATTCCCGGAGATCTGTAGAGATAGATTGGGAAGTACTGGAAGATAGTTTCTGTGTAGAAACTTGTCTTTTGTTCTTCTGTCTTCTTGGTTCTTGAGTGTATAGAGACCGATTAATTTGAGCCACATAGTTCCTGGCATATTCAACATCAGGGTCTAGTATACTTGTCTCAATTTGATAAGACTTTTTAATACCAGAAGCATAACTGTGGTGATTTTGATTAAGCTTGTTACGAAGATCCGTGGAAGATATGACTTTGGTATCAGTCTTGGATACTTGTAACTTGCCTTTCTCAGATCGAGAAATTTTGAGAGAAGGAAGATGAGTATTATTCCGACTAGGAGTCGGTAATAATCCATCTTTAGAGGAATTAGCCAAAAGGTGTTTTTCTTTGTTTGAGCTAGTAAAAGTACTAGTCAAATTAACTCCAGAGGTAAAGACCTCAGAAGTAGAGGAATCGACTAAAGAGTCTTTCTCCTTGGTTGGCACAAGATGCGCAAGTTGTGGGGGAATCATTTGTAGGTTCTGTGAAAGAGAACCCCCAGTCTGATTTTGAGAATCAATCAAAGGACTGTATCTGTCAGCATACGCCGACTTCTTGTTAGCATATGCTGGCTTTTGCTTAGCGTACGCTGCCTTCTTGTTGGCATACGCTGGTCTTTGCTCAGTGTACGCTGCCTTCTTGGTAGCATACGCTGGCTTTTGCTTAGCGTACGCTGACTTTACCGCATGCTGCCCTCTGACTGCTGTACGTACAGAGTCATCAATGGCTAAAGAGCCGACTGCTGTCGTAAGAGCAGAAGGAGAAAGGACTTTGACATGTCCAGAGATGGTTTTCCTTGGACACACTGACTTGGTTAAAGAACCAATTTTGTCAGCGTGACTAGGGGAAACCATTGTTGCTGTGTTTAGGGAAGCAGAAGTGTGCTTTGTTGAAGTTGAAGATGTGTTCTTGTCAACGTGAGAAGTGACAGAAACATCTCGGGCTGTCGAAGAAGACTTGGGAACATAGACAGAGCGTCCCGTCTTCTTGGCAGCAGGAAGAGCGGAGGAAGCAGTTCGGCCCTCCTTCGCCTTGAGCATTTCTTCGTCAGCAGATTGGTCGAATTGTACGACCATCGTCTTCTTCGTCGAGCCGATCGACGAAGTATCGCATTGAGTTGTTGCTATCTCGTTGGAGGAGACAGCTTTCCCCAGCAGAGTCGCCAATTTGTTTTCCATAAATAAATTCACTTTATTTATTTTGTATCTGAGAAAATTACAACTGTAGGAATCTAATCTAGAAGACGATTACTTTATCCCTTGGACGATGCGATGAAGAAAACTCGAACTTCGAAGAACTTGGACAGCAACTGGGCAATCTCTCTGTTCTCTCTGAAAAAAAAATGACCTCTCCTCATGAAGGTGAAGAAACTCTCTTTTATAGAGTTCTGGATAACTGTCCTTAACCATACGCTCAGGTAGTTACTTGACGTGTGCAAAACTGCAGGGACGCGTGGCAAATTCTGACGAAGACACGTTGGCATGCGGTTGAGAGTAGTGGAGCACATTCAGGAGAGATTGATGGCATGAAGGCCACATTGCATAACTTCTGAATAAATGGGTAACTGAGTACAGGACACGTGAGAACGTGTGTTGACTGTACGTTAAAAATCATCCTGGATACAACTGCTGTAGAGTCATACGCTAGCTTTTGAAGAGGAGTCATACGCTGATTTGGACAGCGTAGTGCCATAGGAAATCCATATGCTCACTTTATGGGCAAGGAGTCGTATGGAGATCATACGCTCGCTTGGTTAACAAGGAATCATGTGAGGTCCATACGCTCACTTGGCTGGGTGAAGAAGGAGTCATGTGAGGTCGATACGCTCACTGGAGAAGTGGCCACGTGGCTATCATCAATCTTCTTTGGTACACCATATCTTCCCATAACTGACAAAATCTTCTCGAGCGTCGTGACTGCGGATTTGACGGCTGACAGACTGTCAAAACTGACAGTAATGATGGCTTTTGTATTTATGAAGGCTGCTGAGTTGTCCTCGTAAAAGACAAAACCGACTCTTCGAAAACCTATACGACGGTTACTTTTCTCGTGACAGCTGTCTTTGCACGAAAGATGAAGTGTCAGATTCATTCCTCATTTAAACATATGCTGTGCTGTCACTTCAGTAAATAATAAAATATTTACTGAGCGTATGGCTTTTGAATGAGCGTACAACTCTGAACTGAGCGTATGGCTCTTAACTGAGCGTATGGCTTCAACTGACATCTGTCTTTAAGCGTATGGATGAAAATGACAGCGTGTCATAATTTTCCACATCCTACACTTCTGTCATTCTCCGTTCCCTATTTGCGTATTTGTCTACGTGTTTCCCGTGTATGGTATCCGGTATCTGTCACGTGCACCAGTGATCCTTTATTTTGCACCTGGTCATGGCATGGAACAATATCTCGTCGTGGAGTAGTGTGCCACCCCTTGTCCTTATTTGGTTGTAGGCATGGTTCACTACTTCGATGATAGGATTTTTGGACGGTGTTGTGCTCAAGGTTCCACTTAATTAATTAATTTATTAGTTGTAGCATGTTACAATTAACATGTTATATTAGTCACATGGTTAGGACATAGTAGGATTAGGGTTTTATACACCAACCCACCGACTATAAATAATCTCTTCCACTCTCTCTCTCTCTCCTCATAAACCCACATTTATTTTCCTCAACAACTTTTAGGCAAGTACACCTTGCTCAAATGGAGAAATTTCTTGCATTTTTATTTCTTAATTTTTCTTTTGATATTATTTTTCTATATTATTCATCTCTTCTTTCTCTACAAGTTTAGTTCTTAGGAATTTTGATTTTAATGGCTATTTTTGTCTATATCTAAGTTTCTAAAACTAGGGTTTATGGGTTTTCGTAGTTTTGATCTATTAAACTTGGTTGTTTTCGAAAAAATAGTGGTTCCATATTATAGAGAATTTGATTTCATTCAATTTTGGCTTTATTTTGCCCAATTTCGAGTCTTATATCCCAAGTTATGGACACTCGAAGTTTCTAAAGTTCTATGGTCAAAAGCTTGTTGCTGACAGGGAAGACGACCCTCCGTGCACGTGCTTTGTGCTGCCATGCCACTCTCCCATTCGCACACTATGCGCCATCCATAGTGCACCATACGTGTATTGTGCGCCATTCACGCACTGTACGCCATCTAAAGTGCGTCATTCGTGTACTGTGTGTCGTTTGCGTACTATGCGCCATTCACACATTGTGCGCCATTTGTGTACTGTGTGCCATTCATGCACTGTACGCCATTCGCACATTGTGCGCCATCAACAGTACGTCGTTTGTGCACTGTGCACCATTCGCATACTGTGCGCCATTCGCTATGTGCTACTGTGCGCTACTTTGTGCTGTTTGTGCGCCACTACGTACTGTGCACCGTTCATGCGCCACTGTACGCCTCATGTACCCAAGCACCCCGTATGTTTGTCCAATGCGCCTATATGCCCAAATAACCTATGTGCCTAGTAGCTCTTATTTGACTATATGACTTGACTATGTTCCTGACCTGATTACCTGTGCATGTGCTGGTATATCCTATGTGTGTACTAAGATACAATCTATATATGCACTGAGGTGCTATCCTACGTGCTAAGTGAATCCTACGCATTATATGTTAGTACATTTAGAGTCTCCAGCACATACACGATAAACGGTCAATTGTAATAACATGGTGTTGTTTATTTGATTGATGTATTATACTAAGAATGGATCCATATGTGTGACTTCATGAGCCAGCATGGATTCACACTTGGGGTACCCATACTAGGTATGACATCTAAGGAGATAATCATGTGACCACCACGTGTGAATCTAAGACCAATATAGGGCTTAACTAAGCAACTCAATATAGTAGATGCATCGGAAAGGAAAGAATCTCGAGATCGTGTTATACTAGCCACACCCAGGTCATGTCCTGACGTATCAGGTTGGCCGCCACGGATATTATTTAATTTGCCTATAGTGGATGGCAATATCTGACTCCTATGTGTTCTGAGTTATATGTTCCGCACGGTAGCCCTCCAGGAGACCGGTATATAATCAACGTGCTATGCATTATATGATAGATTGGCTAGCCCTGCTGGAAACGACATGATCTGATGATTCCTAAAACAGCACTGCGGAGATAACCCCACCAAATATAGAAAGCCGTTGTAGAGCCTAAAAATCAAGTTGTGTCATGTTTTTACTACTCAGTAAACAAGTTGCGCCCCAGAAATCAAGCTGCGCCACTGTTATAAAGCTCAGAGATCAAACTGCGCCACTGATCAGGTTGCACCATATATAAGACTGCGCTCAGTCATATTGTGCCAAAGTCTACGTGGCGTCTGATATTTAATTGCCATCATTACCTGACATTACTGACAGTTGGCAGTACAGTAAACGAAGAAAATCTCTTTGAATCCCTCAAAATGCGTCGCTCGAGGAGATTTAATTGACAGCTGTCCTGCACATCTTGTGAGTTGCTCCTAGGTGCAATCTAAATAAATTCCTTAGTTGTGCCTAGGCACAATCTGGATAAATTATTTGCATATATTTAAAAACTGTCGCGTGTCTAGGCGCAGCCCAATCAGGTGCAGTTTGACTTGTTGACTGAAGCTCGCGCAACCTGATGAAGTTGAGACAACTTACATTCTAAAGCAGGATGATGTGGCCTACATGCCACTAATCTCTCAAAACGTGTCCACTATTCTGTACACGACCATGCGAATCTCAATCACATGATGCCAAGCATCTAAATACATTTAGTACACGATTGTTAACTGAATGGAAGTTGGCGCAACATAAGGTTGGCACAACCCAAAGTGGTGCAGTTCAGTCTCGCGCACATCAGAATAACTGCTAAAACAGTTATTTCTAGAACTCTATAAATAGAGTTTCCAATCATTATCAAAGCATCACATAGAGATCAAGTACTCTTGCAAAATTGCTGCTGCATTCTCCAGAGGCTCTAGTCTTCAAGTTCACATAGTCCAAGGGATAAAGTGATCGTATTCTGATCAGATTCCTATAGTTGTACTTTCCAAGAATTCAAATTTTGCTCTTATACTCTTTTCTAAGTTTGTTATAAAACTTTTTTATTTTTGTAAATAGCCGTAGGAATGATTGGCCGCTAGCAAAATGACTTGCTTGTGATCTGTTTCTTTTGTCGGTAGCCGAGGAACATGGACTGTCATGGTGCATGGTCCAACGCATGTCCTTGTTTAGTTGTTGGGTTGGGCCATCGTGCTATGACAGACTATGTGTTGACCCAAACTGTATCGCAGTCAACCTAATCATGATAATTAATAAATCGATATTTTACATGATCCAACTCGATACATAAATCGTCATCCAGCTACAAATCAGACGACTATCAAATATCAAGTCAAACAATCATCATCGATGACTGCTCGACGAATACTGCTGGAACTTGTCATCAAAAGTCTGTATTTTTATACTTTTATTGAGTCTAGGCTATTGTACGTTGAGTCACACTGAGTACCTCAACCATAGACTAGATAACCAAGAAGCTCCATAAACAAAAAGCCAAACTGCCAAAGCCCATCAAAGCCCATGAGCATTCTGTCTCCAAGGAGGCAGAGTTCGGGCCGAACTCTGCCTCCTCACAGAGTTCGGGCCGAACTCTGTCTCCTAATTTCTAGGAGCTAAATTTTAGGGATTGCTCATTGCAAGTTGTCCAACGGCCAAAATTTTAAATTTTGGGACAGAGTTCTGGCCGAACTCTGCCTCCCAGGACTAGTATATATAGGCACCCTTTTCTCTCATTTCAAATCATCCAATATTCTCTTCTCTTCTACTCTTATATCCTATACATCCTAAAGGGCCATACTCTTCTCATTTACTAGCCACAAAACTTCCTAAGCCTACAAGGTGCTCGGTGCGAGTCAATTAGAAGTTTTTGTGCAAGAGTCTTGAAGAAGTCACTAGGAAAATTCCAAGTTTTGTCTCAGCAATCTTTCAAGAAGTTGGCGTGCTCTTCTGAGTAAAGGTACGTGGTTGTAAAGCTATTTCACAAATAGTAGATTTTAATCTTGAGCTAGATTCTCAGGCCTGGACTAGTCCTCCACGAGGGAAACCAGGTTAAAAATTGTTGTGTCTGCGTATGCTCTCTGATCTTCATTTAATTTATGCACTTATACTTTGATTAATTATTTGATAGTTGGGATTGAATAGAGTTGATTTTTTAATTGTTTATTATTGACACAAGTACTCTATAAAACCCCCTCTAGAGTTTCCTACACGTACTTTAATTGGTATCGGAGTCCTGTTCTCTTGATACATGATTTACATCCTAGAGTTGATCCATGGCAACCACACAACCCATCTCTACCAACTATGGTGAGGGTCAATCCATAATAGGCCACCCCTATTTGATGTGACCAACTACACATATTGGAAGACTAGAATGAGTTTTTATCTTGAGTCCCTAGACTTTGACCTGTGGACTGTAGTCATTGATGGCTACAAGAAACCTCCCAGAATAACTGTCAAGGGGCGTCTCGTCGAGAAACCCCACGACAGGTATACTGATCAAGAGAATAAACAGGTAAGTCTAGACGCTAGGGCTATTAATGCTCTTTTTTGTGCCATAAACATGACTGAATTCAACAGGGTCTCCATATGCACCACCTCGTACGAAGTATGGAAGCTTTTGGAGGTGACTCATGAAGGGACCACGCAAGCCAAAGAATCAAAAGTCGGTCGTCTGACACAGGTGTACGAGGCTTTCAAGATGAAGCCAAATGAGACGATCACTCAAATGTTTACCAGATTCCTCGACATCGTCAACCCGCTATCTTCTCTTGGAAAAGATTATTCCAACCATGAGAAGATACGCAAAGTGGTACGAGGATTGCCGAAGGTCTGGAACCCCAAAGTCACGATAATCATCGAAGGCAATGATCTAACGGCAATGTCACTAGAAACATTGATGGGCAAGTTGATAAGGCATGAGCTCGATCTAAAAGATTTTGAAGAAATAGCTCCAAAAGAGAAGGAGATTGCATTGAGAGCTCATCGCCGAAGAACCAGCTTAGAAGACACTGATGACGATGACTCCGAAGGTGACGACCAAGCTCTCTTAGTTCAAAATTTCAAGAAGTTCCTATGCTTCAACAAAAAGAAGAGAGAACAAAGAGACGATGAGGAAGAACCCACATATTTCGGATGCAAAAAGACGGGACATGTCAAGAAAGATTGTCCCTTAGCAAAGAAGGGAAGCAGATATGAGAAGACGTACAAGAAGCCAACTACAAGAAAGTATGCCAACACTAGTATCTGGCATGAAAGCGAGGCTAGTGATTCAGACGAAGAAGAAGACTCTATACGCAAAACACGGCTAACGTCTGTCTAATGGCGACTTCAGAAAAGGCAAAAGATTCTTTTGATGATTTCACTTTTGATGAACTTGGTGATGCTTTTAATAATCTACTTGAAGATCACAAAAAGGTAATCAGTAAATATAAACATGCAAAGGATAAGATCAAGGACTACAAAACCGAGATCCTTAGACTTTCATGTTTACTAGAAGATGTTAGAAACACTACACCCATGGAAAACACTGAAGAGGTATCCAATCTTAAATTAAGCTTACACAATGCCAAATCAATCATTCAGAAACAAACACTTGATATCATGGCTTTAAACAAAGAACTTGCTGAAGAGAAAAACAAATTCAAAATTGCTACAGGTAGAATACACGGTCTTACTGCTAAATGTGATGAGTTAAATTTAATCTCTAAGAAATTAGAGATTAAACTGGACAAGCAGGTTATTCAACCGCAAGTTCAGTCTCATAGTCACAACACGTACAAACACGTGCCAGCTCAACACAAAAAGGCACGTCGTCAGAAGAACACTCATCCATATGCTACACAAAAACATGATTTCATGTACACCTATTCACATGCAACACGTAAGACACATACATGTAAACATCATCATCATCCTGCTGCACTCAATCACTATCATCATCATGATGTTGCATACAGTCACTATAATCACCCTACTAGCTATATATCATCACTCTACTTATAGGCATCGCTATAACATGCTCCTAGCATAAACATGCATGCTAGATGTACTTATTGTAACCTACATGGACACATTTCTCCACAATGTAGGATTAGGAGATTAGTTGATAGAAATATATATGTATGGGTACCAAACACGTCTAACCTCTCAGGACCCACAAGAATCTGGGTACCAAAGGTCACATCTACTCGTAGTGTAGGTGGACCTTCCCTCTTCAACTAGAGGAAAGTGGATTCTCGATTGTGGGTGCTCGCAACATATGACTGGAAATGCAAAACTATTCGCAACACTATCGATGAAAAAGGAAGGATACGTTTCCTTCGACAATAACCTTAAAGGCTACATCATAGGTAACGGTACAATTGGTTATCCTCCCTCTCCTGTCATTAATGATGTCTGTTTAGTGACCGAGTTAAAGCATAACTTGCTCAGCATTAGTCATCTTGTCGATCATGGTTATGATATTAACTTCGAAAAAACTAAATGCTTTATCTATGATAGATCAACTGGAGACAACGCCTTTGAGGGAATAAGAAAAGATAACATTTATATTTTCTATCTGTCTAGTGATAGTAACAGTGCAGGAAGATGCCTTTACGCTCACAAAAACGAAAAGCTCCTATGGCATCAGCATCTTGGTCATGCCAACATGGATACTATATCCAGATTATCCACCAAGAAGCTAGTCAGAGGACTGCTGGATATCACATTCAAGAAAGATGCGGTATGTGCCGAATGTGAAAAGAATAAAGCTACCAAATCTTACTTTCAATCCATAAACACTGTAAGTACTCCCGACCATTGCAATTACTTCATATGGACTTATTTGGTCCTAGTAGAGTAGCCAGTCTTGGTGAAAAACTCTACGTTTTTGTTATTGTAGATGATTTTTCAAGATTTACTTGGATTTTCTTTCTTACAAACAAAAGTGATTCAATTTCTGTTTTCAAAGTATTTGCCAAAAAGGTCCAAAACGAAAAAGGCTACATGATTACTCGTATCCGAAGTGATCTTGGTGGCGAATTCAAAAATTCTGATTTTGAAAAGTTTTGTGATTCAAATGATTTTAGTCATAAATTTTCTTGTCCAATAACTCCTCAACAAAATGGTGTTGTGGAGCGGAAGAATAGAACTCTTGGCGATATGGCTAGAGTTATGCTAAATCAATTCTCTCTTTCGGAATATTTTTGGACAGAAGCTGTCAGCACAACGTGCCATGTTTTGAATATGGTGTTGATTCGACCCATTTTGAAGAAGACACCCTATGAGCTTTGGTTTGGTAGGACTCCTAATGTTTCTTACTTTAGAGTGCTCGGTTGTCGCTGCTTTATCCTAAATACCAAAGACAACTTAGGCAAATTTGATGCCAAAGATGACGAAGGTATTCTTCTTGGATATGCGGCCAAGAGTAAGGGATATAGAGTATTCAACAAATGCTCCATGATTGTTGAAGAGTCTACTAATGTAACTTTCGATGAGGATAATAGTACCGCTGTCATTCTCGGTGACGATGATGAACCATCAACTTCTATACCTATAAACGCAACATCTGAAACCAGCTCTCCGAAGGAATTACCAAAGAAGTTCCTATTCACTCCCTCTCATCCAAAGGACTTGGTAATAGGTAAAATATCAAAAGGGGTAACTAATCGATCCTCTTTAAGAGACACTATAGCTAGCACTGCATTCATTTCTCAAATAGAACCTAAAAATGTTTTAGAAGCTTTTAATGATGAATTTTGGATTTCTGCAATGCAAGAAGAATTCAACCAATTTGAAAGAAGCCAAGTTTGGGAACTTGTTCCAAAACCAACTGGCCAATCAATAATTGGCACTAAATGGGTTTTTCGTAACAAAGTAAACGAGGACGGTTCAGTCACTCGCAACAAAGCTCGTCTCGTAGCCCAAGGATACAACCAAGAGGAGGGTATCGACTATGATGAGACGTATGCTCCTGTTGTCCGACTTGAATCCATTCGGATGCTTTGTGCATTTGCAAATTTTCAAAACTTTAAACTTTTCTAAATAGATGTGAAAAGTGCTTTTCCAAACGGTTTTTTTTATCAAAGAAGAGGTTTTTGTCAAACAACCACCTGGTTTCAAAATTCACAAATTTCTTGACTATGTTTTTAAACTTAGGAAAGCTCTCTATGGCCTCAAACAAGCTCGTCGAGCTTGATATGATCGTCTTAGTGCTTTCTTACTAGATAAAGGTTTTTCAAAAGGGAAAGTCGATACTACACTGTTTATAAAATCTCTTGATGACATAATTCTTTTAGTATTAATATATGTTGATGATATTGTTTTTGGGTCTACTAATGAGGGTCTATGTAAGGAATTTTCCAAGTGTATGCAGAATGAGTTCGAGATGAGCATGATGAGGGAGCTCAACTACTTCTTTGGATTGCAAATCAAACTCGCAAGGCATCTTCATCAGTCACTCTAAATATGTAAAGGACATGCTGAAGAAGTTTGAGGTTGACAGCATCAAACCAATCAGCACCCCTATGGCTACTACCATAAAGTTTGAACCTGATGAAAGCGGCAAACCGGTCGATCAACGTAAGTATCGAGGTATTATTGGTAGTTTATTATATTTAACTATTAGTTGTCCCGATATTATGTTCAGAGTTTGCATATGTACTAGATACCAAGCCAATCCTAAGGAATCACACATGACCGCAGTCAAGCGTATCTTTAGATACCTTAAAGGAACTATTACAGTAGGCTTGTATCCCAAAACTACTTCCTTTGACTTAATCGGATATTTCGATGCTGATTTTGCGGGATACAAAGTCGACCGTAAGAGTACCAGCGGTACGTGTCATTTACTAGAAAAGGCGTTAGTCTCATGGTTTAGCAAGAAGCAGAACTCTGTCGCACTATGCACAATAGAAGCTGAATACATCGCAGCTGGTCATTGTTGTGCACATGTTTTGTGGATGAGGCAAACCCTTGAAGACTACAACATATGTTTCAAGCACATACCTATTTTCTACGATAACACTAGTGCCATTAATCTGACCAAGAACCCAGTTTGTCACTCATGCACTAAACACATAGAGATTAGACATCACTTTTTGCGTGATCATCAACAACATGGCATAATTAATTTAGAATTCATAGACACTGAACATCAGCTAGCAGACTTTTTTACCAAACCACTGGCCGAAGAGCGCTTTAATTTTCTTTGTCGTGAGTTAGGAATTTTGGATGAAACGATCATTAGATAAATTGGCCTACGTAAATAACGATTATGACATATATCCTTACGGTGACTTTGCTATGGGTACAAACCGAAAGGGTACTTCTGACAACAAGGCATAAAATCCTAAGCGACACGGTGCACTAGTCTTTGGACTACCACTAGCTGGGATCCGGCCCCTACAGCTACCCCCTGGCAGCTTCATCGTAATGGTCGTTGTCTTAAATCCTTATTTATTATATGGTTTAAATACGTTTATGACTTAGTTAATTTAAACTTTCAAATTCTATTCATTTTCATCAAAACTTAGCCATTTTCAAACTTTCCTAAGTTCTGTGAACATGGAGGCAGAGTTCGGGCCGAACTCTGCCCCACACAGTGTTCGGGCCGAACTCTGTGTCCTTGGTCACAGAACCTTCTCTACTTCTCAGCCACCCATTATTTTGATCCGACGGTCCAGATTTAACCCGACTTGCTTCTCCCAAACTCCTTAAACCCGAGAGAAAACCCTCTTTCCTCACTTTGTTATTCTTTCACCTTCCTCCAAACACAATTTTCTCAAACCCTAACCCTAGAAACTCCACTTTTAGGGCTCTTTTTATTCCCAAACTCAAGATCTAAAACTTTTAGGGGGATCTCTTCCATCATTTCTCATTTGTGTGAGGTATAATTTCATATTCTTTTTTATTTCCTCTTCAATTTTTACAAAATTCTTCATGGCTCCAGGACTCTTTGGAAGAGGCAAGAAAATGAGTGATGGTGCATCATCTTCCAATCCTCCTCCTCCTCTTGCTCCTCCAATCCATCCTCTTTTTAATCCACCACCACCACAAGACCCCAACACATTCAATGAACAAATTTTTGTATCATTGGAGGCATCCAATGAATGGTTTGCCGATTTTCGTTCACGGAATGTGTATGCGGGTCATCCGATTAATTTTACTATTTTTTCGGCTTATGATTCATTGTTCCATGATCTTTGTTTAGATGAGTTAGTTACTACCTCATCTATAGTCTATTTGAATGCTATCCAAATGTTTTATTGTAACCTAACCTTTGACGACACATGAATCTACTCTCGTGTCGCCGGTATCGACATTACTTTTGATGATTTTGTGCTTGCAGAATATCTTGAGATCCCGGAACCCAATTCTTGGGAGAAACTTGTCGATGCCCGAAAGTTTCAATTTTTCGATAGATCGTCACTTGAAAGCTTCAAGGATGACATGTGTACTCCCAACACTCGTTCCTGCAAGCTACGAGCTAAATATCTTAACCCATATTTTTATGAACTTCATCGTATTATTTTCTCCACGATCTTGCCCAAAGCGGGATCGACGGATGAAGTATCTTATCTTGAGATCTCTTCTCTTTATCATCTCTACTTCCATGTCCCTTTTAACTTTTTGCGCACTATGATGGACTGGATGATTAGTACACGGACGAGACCCCGATCATTGGTCTACGCCCTGTATCTGCCGATGATCTTTCGTGCGTTCCATATTCCACTTGATGAATTTCAGTTCCTTCCAGCCCCTGCCTATCTGTCTAAGACACGGCGGCTTCTAGCAGCTATTGAGTCCCTGCTTAGTCTGAGCACTCCGAGTCTGATGCTCATGCTGATCCTCCTGCTCTTGGCCAACCTGCGCCCGAGCCTCCTGCTACCCTTGAGTCCATTCAGACTATGCTGTGTGATCGTTTTCTCTTGGAGGACCATCACTGGACTCAGATGGATTATCGTACCACCTTACAGATGACGGCCATCAGCAACACCCTGCATGACATCCCGTACTCCCTGGCAACTCATCCTACGGTGTCTTACCCCATGGTACGGGACCCTTCTTGCGAAAGTTACCGTATCGACAACACCTGGGTCTTGGATCTGGATACAGCGTTTGTTGATCCTCGTCGCTCTGCCAGCGGCCCATCTGACTCTACTGGACCTTCCTGTGCTCCATGATGGCCGTTGTCCCTTTTATGATGCTGCTGATGCTTAGGATTTCTTTTGTTTATGCACTTTGTCATTTTTATTTCGTGGTTATGTAGTTGAACTCTTTGATTTGTACTACTTTATGCTTATATAGCTTCTATTTGGATTATTTGCTAGTTATCTCTTACTTTGGACTTGAGCCTTGGTTGTGTGATTGCATATTTTCTCCATGGTTATTTTTTATGGGGGAGCTTCTATTTCATTTTGTTAAATGCCAAAGGGAGAGAAATATGTGATATTTGCTTAACCATTTTGGATAAATACTTGTGCTATGCATTGTTTGGACTAGTACTTGTATCAGGACTTCTCTATTTACGGGGGAGCTGATATGTCCATCTACTGGGGAGCTATAATGTGTCCAGGTATGAACGTTGCGACACACAAATATCACAAATTTGTCAATTATCAAAATAGAGGAGATTGTTGACCCAAACTGGATCACAATCAACCTAATCTTGATAATTAATAAATCGATATTTGATATGATCCAACTCGACACATAAATCGTCATCCAGCTACAAATCAGACGACTATCAAATATCAAGTTAGACAATCATCATCAATGACTGCTCGATGAATACTGCTGGAACTTGTCATCAAAAGTCTGTATTTTTACACTTTTATTGAGTCTAGGCTATTGTATGTTGAGTCGTACTGAGTACCTCAACC
This sequence comes from Iris pallida, assembly GCA_029216955.1. NCBI lineage: Eukaryota > Viridiplantae > Streptophyta > Magnoliopsida > Asparagales > Iridaceae > Iris > Iris pallida. The sequence continues at coordinate 15,581,767 of JANAVB010017599.1, forward strand.
ATAGACTAGATAACCAACAAGCTCCACAAACAAAAAGCCAAACTGCCAAAGCCCATCAAAGCCCATGGGCATTCTGTCTCCAAGGAGGCAGAGTCTGGGCTGAACTCTGCCCCCACACAGAGTTTGGGCCAAAATTTGTCTCCTAATTTCCAGGAGCTAATTTTTAGGGATTGCTTATTGCAAGTTGTCCAACAGCCAAAATTTTAAATTTTAGAACAGAATTCTGGCCGAATTCTGTCTCCCAAGACTAGTATATATAGGCACCCTTTTCTCCCATTTCAAATCATCCAATCTTCTCTTATCTTCTACTCTTATAGCCTATATATCCTAAAGAGCCATACTCTTCTCATCTACTAGCCACAAAACTTTCCAAGCCTACAAGGTGCTCGGTGCGAGTCAATTAGAAGTTTTTGTGCAAGAGTCTTGAAGAAGTCACTTAGAAAATTCTAAGTTTCGTCTCAACGATCTTTCAAGAAGTTGGCGTGCTCTTCTGAGTAAAGGCACATGGTTGTAAAGCTATTTCACAAATAGTGGATTTCAATCTTGAGCTAGAGTTCTTATGCATGGACTAGTCCTCTACGAGGGAAACCAGGTTAAAAATTGTTGTGTCTGCTAATGCTCTCTAATCTTCATTTAATTTCCGCACTTATACTCTGATTAATTATTTGCTTGTTGGGATTGAATAGAGTTGATTTTTTAATTGTTCATTATTGACATAAGTACTCTATTCACCCCCCTCTAGAGTTGCCTATACGAATTTTACTATGGTCCAAAGTTATGACCAGAAGTCCATAACTTGGCCAAGGTTATAGGATATATCTTATCCTGATACAATATTGGCACCGTTTGTCCTTGTCTGGTTGTAATGGTGTCGTATGGTCTCGATGATACGTTATAAGCCTATAACTCCTGAGCCAAGTCTTATTATTAAATATTATGCTTGGGTTTTGTCTCTTTGTTATGTGCTCCCTTGTGGTACTTGCTATTCGGGACTGACCCTGCTGGTTTTGTTTGGCAAGATCTCGTAGCAGAGCCCGAGGATCCAGTCTTCTTCCCTGACAACAATGGTTCATACTAGGAGCATGGCCGTCGGAGGACTCGAGTGGGTTTCTTCTCCACCACTCTAGTATCTTCAATTTTGTTCTGGCATTTACCCACCAGCACCTGTTTAGCCGGTTATTCTGGATATTTAGTTTTCATGCATAATTGTAATTAAATGAGGCTGCAATTGAATATGATTATGTACTTATGACTCTCTGGCTAGCTGACTTATAAAGCTAGTTCCTTATGATCATTTTGATGAAGCGTCAGGGACGCCTTACTACTTTATCCTATATGTTCATTAATTACTGTTTTCTTGTTTTGAATGATTGAGACATAGATGTAATGTATGACCTTAGGCAACTTGATTGTAGTGTACACCCCTTGTCTCTTGACAGTCGTGACCGATGTGTGACATCTTCATACCTCATACGGTGTAGCTGGCCATGTCCGTCCCCATATTCTGGTATTAGGGCGTGACAAGGTTTTAGTGGTGGCCCACACAGGTCTGATTTTAGACTTGTAGGGTGTTATTATTATAGGAGACTTAATCAAAACTTGTTCCCTTTGATCTCTTGGCTCGTCTTCTCTTTTCTCACTTTGATTGTTAATTTGAATTGTATCCTCGAATCTTCCTCGTCCTGTCATTTGATATCATATATCTTTTCCTACAGGGGTACTTTCTTTTTAGTAGCTAGCGAGGCCAACGTGGAAGAACGTCCAACAGAGCATGGCTCGACAGGGCATCAACAAGAAGGAATGCCCTCTCCTGGTCAGATTTGGGTAGTGATTATGTCAGAGCCAGTGGAGCAGCAAGTTCCAGAAACTCTTGCACCCCAGCAGTACCGACAGCGATTGTAGTACCCGATGTGTGTCAGACAGTTAATGGGTTGTGCTTTAGGTTTTGTAGCCTATACCACAGGATTGCCAGTTGTCCTATGATACAGATGCCAGGACGGCCAGTTCAACAATTTTTGGTATTGCCAGCTCTAGGGGCAGCACCGATCAGAGGACCATCATTGACAGTGAGGGCATTAGCCCAACGTCTGTCGATGCAGGCTCAGATGTTTCACCAAGCACAGAATCAGGGAGACCAGCAGAGGCCGCAGCAGCCTGGTCAAGGGGGACAACAGCATGGAGCTCATTATGGCCAGGGTCAGGCATTCACTTTGCCTCTAGAGGAGGCACTAGCATCAGGCGACGTAGTTGTAGGTACTATTTCTGTTACATCTTTTCCTGTAGTAGTATTATTCGATTCAGGGGCTACCCATTCTTTTGTATCTGTACGATTTATGACACATTGGATTAGAGTTCGAGGCATTGCTAGAGAGGATGAATATACTCACTGGTAATGGGCTCGTAGGAGTTAGCAGAGTATGCTTAACATGTCTGATCATTGTGTGTGGGCATTTATTGCTCGCATCTTTGATTGAGTTCCCTATGGACAACTTCGGCGTAGTCCTGGGCATGGATTGGTTGAGAGACAGTCATGTGATGATAGATTGTCGAGGAGGTAGGGTGGTATATTCCAGGCATTGAAGAGTTCACCTTTGTGCGATCATTGGAGTATCATTCCAAGGACATAGTTGCAGCGGCAATAACAGCGGAGGAGAAGGTTCTTATGGTGGTCGAAGAGTTTCTTGATATTTTCCAAATGAGCTTCCAGGTTTACCACCAGTAAAAGATGTGGAGTTTTGTATTGAGTTGAATCCTCGAATGAAGCCTATAACCAGCAGGGTATACAGAATGTCGGAGCCAGAGTTGGACAAGCTTTACCAGCAGGTTGAAGAATTGAAGGCGAAGAAGTTTATTCGAGATAGTAAATCGTCCTGGGGAGCATCGATGATTCTAGTACCCAAGAAGGATGGGACGACACAGATGTATATTGATTATATACAGTTGAATGCAGTGACGGTAAAGAAGAAGTACCCACTTCCAAGGATTGATAATTTATTTGATCAGCTGAGAAGAGACAGAGTCTTTTCGAAGATTGACCTTCAGTATGGGTATCATCAAATGAGAGTCCGGGAGCAGGATATACCCAAGATAGCATTTAGATCACGATATGGGCATTATAAGTTTCTGGTGACATCATTTGTATTAACTAATGCCCCAGCAATATTCATGGACTTGATAAATCGCATCTTTATGCCGTATTTGGACAAGTTTGTAGCAGTGTTCATAGACGACATCCTCGTCTATTCCAGTAATGAAGTTGAGCATGAGAAACTTCTTCAGACGGTTTTGTAGACCTTGAGGGAGCATCAACTTTATACGAAGCTTAGAAAGTGCAAGTTTTGGTGGGATCGTATTTCGTTCCTGGGATATATGATTTCTGGGGCAGGAGTGTCAGTAGATCCGAAGAAGGTTGAAGCAATAGAGAATTGGCCAGTTCCGAAGACGGTAGCAGATGTGCATATTTTTTGGGGTTGGCAGGTTACTACAGGAGGTTTGTGGCAGACTTTGTCAGGATTTTAGCATCCTTGACGCGTCTGACGCGTAATAAGATAGAGTTTGTTTGGTTAGCAGAGCGCTAGGTATCATTTGAAGAATTAAAGAAGAGATTGATCTAGGCCACGATCTTCATGCTTCTAGTAGATCGGGAGGGTTTACAGTATATTATGATGCATATGGGAAGGGACTCAGGTATGTATTGATGCAGTATGGAAGGGTGATAGCATATGCGTCCCGACAGCTTTGGGATCATGAGAAGAACTATCCGACCCACGACTTAGAGTTAGCAGCAGTGGTACTTTTGCTTAAGTTGTTGAGGCATTACTTATTTGGAGAGCGAGTGGAGATTTATACTGATCATAAGAGCTAAAGTATACACCCAGAGGGACCTGAACATGAGACAGAGAAGATGGTTGGAGTTACTAAAAGATTTCGATGTGAATCCTCAGTATCATCCGTGCAAGGTAAATGTGGTAGCAGATGCCTTAAGCAGGAGAGGTGGTGCATTCATCTTGACCTCGCAGAGGCACATTCTAGAAGATCTTCAGGAAATAGGAATTGACGTGACCTTGACACATAATACAAGAATTTTGGCCAGTTTGCAGATTCAGTCTACTTTTGTGGAGAGGATCAGAACAGCACAGGCAGAGGACCTGCAGATCCAGAAGCTTCGATTAGAATGTGAGTCAGGTCTCAGAAAGGAGTTAGTAATCCATGAAGATGGTCCACTTAGATTTAAAACCGTATTTGTGTCCCAAGTGGAGACCTTCGACAGAAAGTTATGTCAGAGGCTCATAGTTCTACTTACTCTATTCATCCCAGAGTAACAAAGATGTATCAGGATATAAAGCAGCACTTTTGGTAGAATGGCATGAAGAGGGAGACGGCGATATTTGTTTCCAGATATTTGGTATGTTAGCAATTGTAGGCAGAGCAGTAGAGGCCAACAAGATTGTTACAACCGCTTTCTATTTTGTAGTAGAAGTGGAAGCATATCACGATGGATTTTGTGACCGGTTTACCTAGATCCTCGATTGGTCGAAACACAGTTTGGGTTATAGTGGATCGGCTCACGAAGGTTGCTCATGTCCTTCCCTTCAGAGTAGGACAGTCTACGGAACAGTTGGCATAAATGTATATGAAGCAGATAGTGAGGCAGTATGTTGTTCCAGTCAGTATAGTATCAGATCGAGACACGATTTAGACAGACAGACAGTCAAAGAGAACCATTTAGACATTGGAAGATATGTTGTGAGCTTGTATCTTAGACTTCGTCAAATCTTGGAAAGATAATCTCCATTTAGTATAATTCTCTTACAATAACACTTATCAGGAAAGTATTCAGATGGCTCCGTTTGAAGCATTATATGGAAGGAAGTACATATCTCTTTTAGCATGGGACCACGTAAGAGAATGGAAACTATTACGACCAGAGATGATCACGCAGACAGTAGAGATAGTCAAGTTGATCAGAAAACGACTCCAAGTTACACAGGACCGACACTGTTATTGGGTAGATCTGCATCGTAGGCCTCTAGAGTTTGGTGTTGGTGACCAAGTGTTTATGCGTATTTTGCCTACTCGGGGTGTCATTAGATTTGGAACCCGAGGAAAGCTTAGTCCAAGATACGTTGGTCCGTTTGATATTCTCGCTCGGGTAGGCAATGTTTCTTATCGTCTTGCCCTTCCGCCTTTGCTACGTGATGTACATGATGTGTTTCATGTAACTCAGTTGTGTAGGTATGTCCCGGATCCGAGTCATGTCCTCGATCATTCTGAGCTGGTAGTTGGTACCAGCCTGACTTACGAAGAACAACTCGTATCCATTTTAGATCAGCGAGAGAAGGTGCTCAAGAACTTGACTATTAGTCTTGTCCGTATCTCTTGGGGCTATCACTCACCGGAAGAGTCGACATGGGAGTGCGAGGACGAGATTAGATCTCAATATCCGCACTTGTTCGACTCAGAAGGTATGTTTATTCTTATGCCTTTGTAATCTGTTTCCATGCTTGGTTTACACCCGCTAGGGTGGATGATTGTTCTCAAAATGCCTTCTAGAATCAATAGGGTTGTATGTGTAATTAGTCCTGTAATTAGTGTCTTGCTTGTCCTGATTTCTCTATCCTGTCTTGGCCAGAATTCCGAGGACAAAATTTTTCTAAAGAGGGTAGAGATGTCACTCCCCGTTTTCGATATGCGTATTTGCCTACGTGTTTCCCATATATGGTATCTAGTATCTGTACACGTGCACCGGCAATCCTTTATTTTGTACCTGGTTATGGCATGGAACAATATCTCGTTGTGGAGTGGTGTGCCACCCCTTGTCCTTGTTTGGTTGTAGGCGTGGTTCACTACTTCGATGATAGAACTTTTGGACCGTGTTGTGCTCAGGGTTCGACTTAATTAATTTATTTATTAGTTGTAGCATGTAACAATTAACATGTTATATTAGTCACATGGTTAGGGCATGCTAGGATTAGGGCTTTTATGAACCATCACACCCACTATAAATAATCTCTCCCACTCTCTCTTCCCTCATAAACCTACATTTATTTTTCTTAACAACTTTTAGGCAAATCACCTTGCTCAAAATGGAGAGATTTCTTGCATTTTCATTTATTAATTTCTTCTTTGATATTATTAGTCTATATTGTTCATCTCTTCATTCTTTACAAGTTTAGCTCTTGGGATTTTCATTTTAATGACTATTTTTATGTAGATCTAAGTTTCTAAAACTAGAGTTATGGGTTTTCATGGTTTTGATCTATAAAACTTGGTTGTTTTCGGAAAAAAAGTGGTTCTATGTTGTAGAGAATCTGATTTCATTCAATTTTGGCTTTTATTTCGCCCGATTCTGAGTCTTATAGCCCAAGTTATGGACATTAGAAGTTTCTAAATCTCCATGACCAAAAGCTTGTTGCTGGCAGGAATGACGACCCTCCGTGCGCGTGCTTCGCTGCTGCGCTACTCGTCCGTTCGTGCACTATGTGCCATCTATAGTACGTCATTCGTACACTATGCGCCATTTACAATATGCTATTTGCGCACTGTATGCCGTTCGTGCACTGTACACTGTTCGTACACTGTGCACCATCTACAGTACGTCGTTCACGTACTGTGTGCCGTTCATAATGCATCGTTCGTGCACTGTTCGTCAACCACTGTGCGCTGTTCATGCACCACTGTACGCCTCATATACCCAAGCGCCCTGCGTGTTTGACCCATGCGCCTATGTATCCAAGTGACCTATATGCCTAGTAGCTCTCATATGACTATATGTTCCTAACCTGACTACCTGTACATTTGTTGGTGTATCCTATATGTGTACTGAAATACAATCTATGTGTGAACTGAGGTGCTATCCTACGTGCTAAGCGAATCCTATGCGTTATATGTCAGTATATTCATAGTCTCCACTACATACACGATAAACGGTCAGTAGTAATGACATGGTGTTATTTATTTGATTGATGCATTACACTAAGAATGGATCCATATGTGGTACTTCATGAGCCAACATTGATTCATACTTAGGATACCCGTACTAGGTACGACATCTAAGGGGATACTCATGTGACCACCACATGTGAATCCAAGACCAATATAGGGCTTAACTAAGTAACTCAATATAATAGATGCATCAAAAAGGGAAGAATCTCGAGATCATGTTATACTAGCCACCCAGGTCCTGTCCTGACGTGTCGGATTGGCCGCCATAGATATTATTTAATCTGCCTACAGTGGATGGTAATATCCGACTCCTATGTGTTATGAGTTATATGTTTCGTACGGTAGTCCTCTGGGGGACCAGTGCATAATCAATATGCTATACGTTATATAATGGATTGGCTAGCCCTGCTGGAAACGACACAATCTGATGATTCCTATAAACAGTACTGCGAGGATAACCCCGCCAAATATAGAAAGCCATAGGAATGATTGGCCGCTTACAAAATGACTTCCTTGTGATCTGCATCTTCTGTCAGTAGCCAAAAAAAATGGACTATCATGGTGCATGGTCCAACTCATGTCTTTGTTTGGTTGTTGGGTTAGGCTATTGTGCTATGACAAGCTATGGTCCGAAGTTACGACCAGAAGTCCATAACTTGACCAGGGTTGTAGGATATATCTTATCTCGATACAATATTGGCACCGTTTGTCCTTGTCTGGTTGTAATGGTACCGTATAGTCTCGTGATACGTTATATGCCTATAACTCCTGAGCCATGTCTTACTATTAATTACTATGCTTAGGTTTTATCTCTCTCTTATGTGCTCCCTTGTGGTACTTGCAATTCGGGGCTGACCCTGCTAGTTTTGTTTGGCCAAATCTTGTAGCAGAGCCCAAGGATCCAGTCTTCTTCCCTGACGACAATGGTGCATACTAGGAGCATGGCCTTCGGAGGACTCGAGTGGGTTTCTCCACCACTCTAGTATCATCAGTTTTGCTCTGGCGTTTAGCCACCGGCACCTGTTTAGCCAGTTATTATGGATATTTAGTTTTCATGCATAATTATAATTAAATTAGACTGCAGCTGAATATAATTATGTACTTATAACTCTCTGGACTAGCTGACTTATAAATCTAGTTTCTTATGATCATTTTGATGAAGTGTCGGGGACGCCTTACTACTTTATCCTATATATTCATTAATTGATGTTTTTTGTTTTGAATGATTGAGACATGGATGTAATGTATGACCCTATACGACTTGATTGTAGTATACACCCCTTGTCTCTTGACATCCGTGACCGTTGTGTGACATCTTCGTACCTCATATGGTGTAGCTGGCCATATTCGTTCCTGTATTCTGGTATTGGGACGAGACAGCTTCGATGTGCACTCTTGGCTTCGATGGTAATTGGGAGGATCACTTACACTTGGTGGAGTTCTCTTACAACAACAGCTTTCAGGCGAGCATTCAGATGGCACCCTTTGAGGCATTTTATGGCAGAAGATGCAGGTCATCCCTAGCATGGAATGACATTGGGGAGAGGCAGATACTTGGTACAGAGTTGATTGCTCAGTTAGTGGGAGTAGTCAGGCAGATTAGAGAGCATCTCAGAGTGGCTCAGGATCGTTAGATTCATTGGAAAAATTAGCATTGACGTCATCTTGAGTCTTTATCGGCAACCACATATTTCTTTGGATTTTGTCTACCCATGGAGTCATCAGGTTTGGCATACGGGAAAAACTTAGTCATAGATTTATTGGGTCATTCGTTATTCTCGAGCGGGTAGGATATGTATCGTATCATCTTGCTCTTACGCCGTTGCTATGCGAGGTACATGATGTGTTTTACGTATCTCAGTTGCGGTAGTATGTTCCAGATTCCAACTATATCATAGATCATTCCGAGTTGGTTGTTGGTAGCAACCTATTGTATGAGTAGAGGCATGTATCCATATTGGACTAGAGGGAGAACGTTCTCAAGAACTGGATTATTCGCTTTGTTCGTGTTTCCTAAGATCACCACTAACTAGACGAGTCGACATAGGAACGCGAGGATGATATCCGATCTCGTTACTTGTATCTGTTTGAATCATGAGGTATGCTTATTCGTGTAGCTGTACTCTACCTTTTATTTGAGTGTGATTTTAGGAATATATGATATTGTTGTTGTATGCTAGTTACTTTTACATTCATTGTATATTACTCTAGTTGGATATCATGATTTATGAGTTTCTTGTGTTGATCCTGATAGCATGCTTTCCTGGATTTCTTGCATGTTTTTGGTCTTATGGAAATTCTGAGGGTAAAATTTTTCTAAGGAGGAAAGAGTTGTGAGACTCGTCTAACAGTATCAATTTTTGTATACATATACGTATTTTATACTGTATTTTCTTGGATTCCGGAGTACAAAAAAATAACTTTTGAGATTTTACTACTTGGCCGGCATACCGTCGGTATACCAGTGTGCACCGAAGATATACTGTCTGGAAGTTAATTCCACTTTTTAGATATTTTTGATTTTAGATATTTTTGTGAATAGTGTTCTGATATTTTCATAAATAGTAAAGATACATTCTATTATTCATTGGTTTTTTGGTTTTTTTTCTGAACGATCAAGATTAATCCTAATCGAGACGCAGATCACGATTGGATGGTCACGAGTAATTCACCCTCTCTATATATATCCTTTCATTTCTTTTCAAATTTTTTTTATAATCTCTCTCCACTCTTCTTCTCTTCTCATTTTCTCTTCATTTTTTAATGAGTTAGGAGCTTAGTCTCGAGGCCTCAGAGTGTTGTTTCTGAACCCCTCTTGGTGGTGGAGTTGAAGAGTTAGGCTCGGAGCTATATAGACAAGTACATCTTGTCGAACTACTAGAAAAATATTATTTTTACTGCTATTTTATTTTATATTGCTTTGATAGTCCAGTACTACCTAATACTTTCTTTACTAAATATATTTCTCTCGAGATTCTTGTCATTTTGACCGTTTCAAAATTTGGTCTGAGCTAGGTTTCGATTTCGAGTAAAATCCTGATATTTTCTTAGTAGGAAAACTCTGTATCTGTAACGATACCGGAGTACTTGCAACGAGACTTAGTATATATGTTGTACAAGACCTTCCTCTAGTATTGTTTTCATGGTTATACTTGAATTTTATAACTTTCGAGACGAGATTTAATTTTTGGAACTTGTTCCAAGTCATTAGTGTTACTTCTCGGCACAAACGGCATACCCCCGGTATACCAGTGTATACCGATGGCATGTCGGTTTACGGGTCCCTTTTAAGTTGAAAAACTGCTCTTACAATTAACGGTATACCATCGGTGTACTGGTCTGTACCGTCGGTATACCGATCCAGTGCATTATATTTTTCAGTAAGTTTTGTATCCCCATTGTCCGGCATACCGTCGATATACCAGATTATACAACCGATATAACGCCATGATACCCAAGTTATGTATCTCTTGATTTTGTTCCAATTTTCTGATTTCTTCCTGCTTTTTATTTTTCTGTGTATGTTATGCCATATTTCTTGCTACGTACCATCATGCCTGTCTGGATTTCTCTTGTATGTCTAGTTTACCTGATCGTGGCCCGCCGTGGCAGACTCTTGATTCTTGTCTTGTCTAGCTTGATATAGTGGCCCATCGTGGCAAACTCTTGATTCTTGTCTTATCTAGCTTGATATAGTGGCTCGACATAGCACACTCTTATCTTGATACTTGTATTTTCTGTTATGGCTTGTTATAGTGCACCCTTGCTTACCTTATCCAGTCTTGCATGTCACATGTCTAGGATGGATTCTGCAGAATGTTAAACATAGAATCCTGAATGAAAATGTTAAGGAATAAACAACTAGCTTGATTATCTAGATGCATTGGGAGGGAACAATTTCTCGGTTGCTTGTAAGCCCTTTATTTCGGCCTTTACACGATGTATTTGGAGCTATCTATCATGATGAGCACATTTCCAGCGCACCGTCGAATGTTGCACCTTCTTACATGTCTTTAGGATACACGTCTTTTAGACGGTGTAACCACTATATATTCTCTATGTCACGACCTGGATAAGTCGGGTAGTCTGCAGGACGGGCAGCCGGATTGGATTTTTCAAAGTTCATATTATTGTGATAACCCTAATTAGCTAATGTATCAAACAGTTTGCTTGGCCGTGTTTGATGGATGGAGTCCATTTTTTGTCTTGCCTAGTCTAGCCTTGCTCCAGCTTGTTTTATTTCAGTAGTTAGATTCCTGCTATTCCTGTACATGCTGTTATTCCTGCTACATGTCCGGCTTCACTACATGCTTACATGTCGGATTTTACTACTTGTCTTACATGTTGAGCTACACTTATATGTTCACTTGCTCGGCTTCACCTACATTATCACATTCTTGGTTTCACTTAACATGCTTACATGCCCAGCTTTACTACATGTTTCCAGTTTTCTTTCATACTTGTTGTGGTACCTTTATATTATTTATGCTTACTTTTATTGCTTTACTTAGTGTTGTTATGATTTTCATGCTGGTTTACTTCATAGTTTATCTTCACTTGTGGGACTTGCAATTGGGGGTCTGACCTTATTAGTTTTATTTGACCGGATTTGGTTGAGGAGTCTGAGGATCTTCCGTACCTTCCACTCGATGCTGACCATCCGAAGCACCAGGGTGCCTGAGTTGGTGTTCTTTCTCTTACCTACTCTTATATATAGTCTTTTGCGGCGTTTAGCCACCGAGCATGTATTTAGCTCGTGTTTTGGACTTGACATTTTGGCCTACGGACTTAGACATGATTTGTATATTCTAGACTGTAGCTAGAGCTGGTCATGTATGACTTATACTCTTGCTAGTTATTTATTTTGTATTACTAGCTTTATGATCATCTATATTATATAGTTTGGGAAGCTTTACTATCTTATATGCTTGATGATCATACTCTTGTAATTTACTTACTTGCCTATGATTGAGATATCTAGGAATTGTATGACCTAGGATTTGACTGTTGGTTTGTTGTAGTAACCCCTACATGTACAACTTTTACTGTATTTCAGGGTACTGTAGTACTTTGTTATACATAGCTGGCCTGGTTCGTCCTTACTTGCCAGTATTTTAGTTCTTGGGCATGATAGAACCAAATCCTCTGTATCCCTCAAAACATTTCGATGAATAACCTCAGCAAGTTTCCAATGATCCACCAAATGCTGAATATCCTTGAGCCTTCATCTGATGTCTATGGCCTCCATGTACATCTCAAAAGCTTAAGCCGATATATACCACTACTTATATCTCATCGATCCAGTAGTTGTGAATCTTTAGTAAGGCTCCAAACTTTGTCCCTAAACATACTACGACAATCATCATATGTCAGCGTTCCTACCGAAACAATTGTAGTGTAAACTCGAAACATGCTGTATGAAAGCAACTCTAGAAGGGGTAAATAGAGTACAACAAAAATATTTAATAAAAACAAGGCTGATTACCAACTAATAAATTCAGCAAGTTGGTATATGAGAATAATTAGATACATAGAAAGCAAGTATGGAAAATATAATAAGAAAGAAGTCACAAACGCAAACACATTGATGTATACCGTTTTCTCTCGTGGAGGACTAATACAGATCTAGAACTCCTACTCGGAGATAATCTACTATTCAGCAATAGCAGTACACCACGAGATTTGATCTGAAGTGCTCTCTAACTTCAAGTTTTGATCTGAAGAGCTTACCGACTTCAATGCCACAAGCTTTTGATCCGAAGAGCTTGTCGACTTCAAACAATAAGTATGAAAACAACACTTAGAAATCTAAGCTTTACAACTCGATAAGACTTTTAAATCGGAACCACACTTTGGCTTTTAGAGGGTTTGTGAAATTGTTTCTTGAAGATGGGAAGGTTTAAGCTTAGACGAAAGTAAGAAAGGATTAAATTGATGAAAATAGCATGGAATGATTTGTTATTTATAGGCTTTTTTGGGACAAATTTTGGTAGAGTTCGATCCCCAAATATTCAAAAAATCAGAACGTTGCCATCCTATTCTCGAGGAGGAACGAGAAACTAGGGTTGCTGGGTCATGGGGACCGAGTTTGGTGCAAGCTCGGGCTGAGTTCGGTTTCCCTATTTTCAGCAAGTCTTGGTTTGGCTTCAGACTGATTTGAGTATGGATTTGAGCTTGTTTTTGTGGGCTTTGGATTTTGGTTTAGTCAAATTTTAGGTAGGCTAATTTGAGTGGACTCAGGTTCCTTCTAGTTGCTAAGTGTGACTCTATGTACAGAGTCCTAGACTCAACATAAGTAAAATTCATAACAGGATTGAAAACCAATATCCAGTAACCAACATTGGATTGTAGTAGTATCACCGTATGTAGCAGTCTTCAGTTGTAAACTTATTGAGTTATATCGAGCTAGGGCTGATTATCAAAATAGAGTTGGTTGTGACCTACTTGGACCGGCAATCTCTCCCATTTTGATAATTGACAAACCATGACTGATACATCAATATAATACCATGTGAACGCCTCAAAATATACTTGATATCAATAGATGTATTCAACTGTACTTGATCCCCCTTCGTCATTTGTTCAAAATGGTACGCTCCCCTACAATAAGTGAAGTCATACAAAACAACGAAAGATTGAAGCAATATATACAAAACAAATCATAGTCCAATATCCAAACATAGAAAAAAATGTGCATAAATATTAAAACATGACATAAATAAAACTCAAAGTAATACTAAAGTGACATAGTCCAGAAACATAGAATAACTAGACATGGAAATAAAATATGCCAACTAAATAATATAGTCCGAACTAAACACAATAGAACTGAACTAAACATCATCAAATATCCATCTCCATGAAACACTAAGTCTAGGACCATCGAGCACCTCTAGAGGGGGGGTGAATAGAGTGTGTACATGTGCAGCAGAAAATAATCACCAATTAAAACTATTAAGCAGTTATATATTATGGCAGATAAAAGACGGTAAAAAAAATACGGTAAAGTAAGAGTCAAGAATTCAAACTCAGTGAACACCACGATATATACTGGTTTTTCTCTGAGAGGACTAGTCCAGTCGCCAGTACTCTTGCTCGCTGTTAATCCACTATGGCACAATCTTTAACTGAGCGCTTGTAACTCTTACAACACCTTGCTTGGCGACAAGTGCACGACCGACTTCACAACACCGTGCTTGGTGACGAGCGCACGACCGACTCCAGAAGGCAATTAGAAAGCTAGAACGTTTTCTGAATACATCCTCTGATACAACTCTTCAGCACCAAACTCTAGATTAAACTGAAACTGTACTAGCTTGGCTAACAGTCGTAAAGGCTTTAGATATGAAAGTAAAAAGCTCAGGACACCTTAGATAGAGAAGAGAAGAGATGAAATTAGATGATTGAAATGAATGGTAACCTCAACTCTATTTATAGTATTTTTGGGGGACCGAACTCGGACAGAGTTCTCGCAGAGTTCGGATGCTAGAATTTCACATACGAACGTTGGATGCAGATTTGGTGGGAACTGTATTTTGAATTTTCCCAGACCAAACTCGGGCCGAACTCGGACCGAACTCGATCAGAGTTCTGTCAGAGTTCTGCTGGGTCAGAACAGTAAGGAATGGACCAAATTTGTATAGGTTTTGGACTTTTTGGAATTGTGGATTTTTGGGATACGTAGGTAGGCTTATTTTTGTTTGTGGACTAAGAAAAGCCTAAGCCAGTACCGATCCGATCAATCTCACATTTTTTTATACTCAATAAAAGGAAAAATACATAATAAATATGAAAACTAATAGCCCATTTGATGATGCCTTTCTCCTGACATTTGAGCAGACTCATTTTTTCTTGATGGCAATCGTCCAAAGATAAACAGATCTGGAAATCTGAATACCTTTCGGGGGCTTCGCCCCCGAACCCCCACGGGGGCCGCTGCCCCCTCTACCTCCGTCCGCTGACCGGACAGCAGAACCCCCGATGCGAGGCCCCGGATAGGTCGTTGGGTGATGTAGAGAAATCTTCTTGTATAATACCGTCTTTGGCCCATCATCAATTCTTCATTGCTTATGTCCTGCTTTGACAAAGCTTGATCATGCTTACTGCTTGTCTTGTAAGAACATGTTAGACAAACAAAGCAATATGATACAAGCATAGAAATATTGATAAGGTGAACATAAGGACAATGCTATGTTTAAGTAGCAATAAGATAGTGATTATATGAATATTAGTGACATCACTAGTTAAACTTAATTGATTAGCCATATTCAAAAACATGATATAATTATTGGGTCAACAATCTCCCCCTTTTTTATTATGGCAAATCGGTTAAGTTAAAGATAGATACAATAGATGCGTATATCACTAATAAACACATATTACTAAAAAATTCTTTGCTAACTTAAACTTATTTCTCCCCTTTTGACATGATCAAAAAATAAGCTCCCCCGTAATAAGCTATAAAATGAAATCAATCATCAAAGAAGGAAGGCATAAATAATCATGAACAACGATCAGGGTAGAAATTGGAAACAAACCATTCAGAAGACAGTCTAAGAAAGAATATAACTATAGTTTTGAAGGATACCAATATAGTAGAAATCAATCATTGGTCATAAATAATCTATGAGAGAAAAAATTCACAGATCTAGTATAACAATATAAAATACCAAATATAGAATATTTAGAAGATATAATAAGACTTTTAACAGTGATAAAAAAAAATATGATTCACCCTTTGCCCATACAAAATAGTGAATCACTTCTATAAAGAATATAATCATTGAAAAGAAATCAAAGCAGATATACTAGAATCTATACAAAATATATACCAAAGTTCATGCATTTGAACTCAATTACCTTAATATGATATATGAATATTCATTAGATAAAAAAGAAGATAATAGAGACAAAATACTTGAGAAGGAGAAATTCAGTTGACTTGAATGCTCTCCTATAAAGTATGTTCAGTCTAAATAAGATAACCATGAACTTTGAGATAAAATCTCAATAAGAAAAGCCAAATCAATTTAAACTCAAGGAATCATCAAAACTAAATATATTTGGCAAGATAATTTTAAAAAAAAACTCTTAAAATGAGAGAATTAAAATAAATAAATAATAATAATCATATATTTTCTCATAAAATTACTAAACTAAAAAATTATGAACAAATCAATAAGATATTTTAAGTAAAAGAATATATATCCATGATGAACTAGGTATACCACATATTGAGGGCATAAAAGAATTAAAACAATTAATTTGCTCCCCCTTAAAATATGTGTATATAGTTCAAAAGTAATTTATATGCAAAAATATATAAAATAAATAATCACAAGATCTAAGGAATATCCAAGATATGTATTTTTTTCCTTTGATCAAATTCATATAAGGTTCCAAACTTGAAACAAATATCATCTTTAGGCAAGTAAAAGAAATATATAATAAATGCTTAAAGATGAACAAACAAAATATGTCTACAACGAAAAATATATATTCAAATAACAAAAATGATTTCAAGACAAAAAAAAATTTCTTTTGAAAATTGCCTTAATAATGGTATTCGAGTAACGGACAGATTCAAAAAATTAGAAGACATTTGAAATACGTAATTCATTATGAAAAAGTTGTCCTATTGAATGTTCGAATGCGTCCGTTTAGTCCTCAGACTCACAACTGACGATTCAAAACTTTTGTTTCACGAAAATCGCTTTAATAAAAGATCCATAGCCCATTTTAAGTAAATAAAAATAATATTAGATAAATGTCAAGAACAAATAGTATTCTAGATATATGGCATGTTAGAAGAATAATTGACTTGAAACAATTAACTGCTCCCCCTTTACATTGCTATATCCAAAATTAATAGTATTGACAGAAAAAAAAATATTTCCAGAAGTAGGAAACTAATTTATCAAAATATTAGGTCTTCTTATCAAAGTTTATTTCTTCCCTTTTAAAGTCGTAGCACGGTATCAATCGTAGGGTTAAAGAAAAAAAATGCTTTGAGAGAGAAAAATTAAACTGACATCTCCCCAACAAAGAATTACTGCTATAGGCGGTTAGTAACTTGAATAAGAAGATAATAATAAAATCTTAAAAAATATCATGAATAAGGAAAACAATCATCTTTAGAAAAAAGAGATAATATCTATTAAATGAACACTTAAGATGAAAAGATATTTCAATTTAGCATATATAAATAAAAATACAATGAATAATCATAAAAGACGACATAATTGATCTATGCAATAAAATCTCACAATAGAAAAGTTAGATTAACACATGTTACCTTTTTGTGAAAAATATAATATTGTCCATTAAAATGGAAGTCCAAATCTAAAGATAAAATCCATCTCTCTTTGCTTAGAGTTGAGATCAATCCAAGATTGTAGATCATTTTAGAGAATACAAAAATAAGTGCATCTACTGAAATCAAAAGATCTCAAACAATAACAAAAGAATCAAATCATTTGTAGCTATAAGCATAAGATGTATCCATTACTTGTATCCTTATATGTGCTACAAAATCATTGGATAATAATATAAAGCATTTATAAATCAAAATATAAGGCCTAGATATGCTGATGTATTCTAGAACCTAGGGGACTGCGTTCAGTGCCTTGGATCTAGAACTACATAATAGTTGCAAGTAGACCTTTAATAAATCTTAAGTCTATAAAGTATTGATCACTTTGGGTTAGCTGTAGGGGCCGATTCTCAGCTAACGGTAGTCCGAAGACTAGTACACCGTGTCGCTTCAGGCTATTTACACCTGTATGACAGAAGGACCCTTTCGGCTTTTACTCAAAATGATCTCTACTTTTAAGAACTTAGATTTAAAAGAATATATATAATATCATCAATCAGCATCGAAATCCAGAATTCCTAAATATAAGATAAGTAAATCCCCAAAGAATGAACAATGAATGACCATCAAGATTAAGATACTAAAAATAGTTTTCAAAAAGTTTTCATAGTACACTATAAACATGTGCACTAATAAATTAGAAAAATTAAAAAAATAAAGTAAAACAATCTTGTTCTTCTTACACAAATCATCATGAGAAAGACATTTATAAATAGTTTTTCTCAAAATCCCAACTTAAAGATATAAAACAAACAAATATCGAAAGTTAGGAGATTAAAAAAAGGCATACATGACATAATCCAAATATAAGAGTCATGTATCCAAAATGTCAACCAAAAAGCCAAAAAAAATATCATTAAGAGAGGCTTTGAGGAAGAAGCTAAAAGGAAGAAGAACAAAATTTGCTCAAAGTAATCAATAGCTGAAGTATGAGGTAAGCATAAGTTTGAAGATAACAAGTATAATTAAATACTTTGCAAAATAATATAGAACTTGAGTTGAACTCATATGCCCCCATAAAGATATTTATATAAAAATATTTATCAATATAAGAAATATATGAGCAATTTATTCATGTATCCTTAATAAGCCTTAAAAAATTATCACAAGATCAAAAACATGTATAGATATGCTTTATTATCAAAAGATGTAATTGATTCATAAGAAGTTAATCAAAATAAAATATAAGAAACAATAATGAATATATTATGCAAGCACAAGGTTAACATAAAAAATATATGTATATATTTTTCGAGTAAAAAGAGACTTGTATTAAACATATATACTCACAAAATATCGATTAAAGTAAATATGACATGTTAAAGACAAATCGGTAAGAAGTGACCATTTCAGAAATATTAAAGGCAGAGAGTCAAAAACACATTAACTCTACCTTTTATAGACTAGAGTGGTATGCATGCTTCACAGATAAAGACTAAGAGTAAAGAGCATACATAGATAAATATGACATGTCACATAAATAGAAAATGAGGAAAAAACTATATAGTGTGAAATAATCATTTAAGCTAAATAACTAGTCATGCTAGGATTATATCTCACATTGATTTAAACATTAAATAATGAAAAAAAAATCAATGATAGCTAATATCAATACATCAATAAGAACATGCTAGATATTAAAAACTATTTAGGAAGCATGTTACCGAAGTGGTTCTAGTGACCACACTTGTGTTGGTGTAATTGCTTAGATGATGACCTATGTAACTTTGCAATCACCAACATGCTCCATGGTTCTATTTGATATAAGAAGCTTCACCTGCATTAAGAGGCGAAGACCTTGGTATCCAAAACTTGGATCCATATTTGTTAGCTTTGGGAACCCATTTGCACAAGTTCATATCAACTAGCTTTCTAATCTGACAATGATTAGAAATGTGTCCATTCATGCTGCAATAATGACAAAAAGTATGAACATTAGGGCTATGTGCAACAGTGTGAGAACGTGCAGTGTGATATGTCTTGCATGATTGACTATAATAAAAAGCATGGTTATGTTCAACCATAGCTTTGCGTGCTTCCTTTATAAAAGATCTGTCGTGTGTGATTTTGTGATGTGTCACTTGTCTTATGTTAGACTGAGTCATAGGTTGTACTACCTGCTTTCCCAGTCTAATCTCTAACTTTTTAGAGTTAGCACAGATCTCATCATATTTAGCAGAAAGAGAATCAATTCTACATGAAGCAATAGAATATTTCTTCTTTTCTGATTCTAATTCCTCCTTAAGTTTAGTATTTTCTTGAGTGCTTTTCTCAATGCATTCAAGTGTCTCGTGCAATCTAAACTCAAGTGTAGAAATCTCAGTAGAATTATCAGAAGTAGAAGTTTTTCTAGCATCATTCAATAAGCAATTAAGCTTTTCATTCTCAAGCTTATAGCAGAGAATATCCTTTCTAGCTTGCTTATACTTATCTAATACTTTCTTGTGTTCTTTTAATAGATCACTGAAAGCATCAGACAACTCATCATAAGTGAATTCATTCTCTTCAAGAACAGAGTTGTCTTGTACCTCGTTGGATAATGCCATTGAGCATATATTTGTAGCTTGACGAGGTCTCTCTTCTTCTTCGGAATCTCTTGCTTCGCTTTCACACCATATGCTCGTGGTAGAGTACTTGTGAGATGACAACCTTCTTTTGTTTGATCGTTCATAGTGAATCTCCTTTCTAGCAGTACTATAATCTTCTTTGATGTGGCCTATCTTCTTGCAGTTGTCACATACAAGCTCTTCTTCATATATAGGGTTGTGTTAAACCTTAAATCTCGATGCCATCATGCACACATTTGCATCATTATGAAGACTATCCTCCTCTTTGGAGTCGCTAGCACTGCTTTCGTACCTGCACTCATAAGTAGCTTCAAGAAGTTTCCAAATTTTATTAGATTTTGTGCAAGTAGTAATGAGATTGAATACGTTAAAGTCTACAGGACAATAGAAAGCATGCTTTTCTTTTGCATCAAGGCTAGCTAACTTCTTCTCTACCATTGTGTAACTATAATAAGCCTTGTTAATAATTAAGGAAGTAAGATTAGAGGTGATAGTAGGCTTTTTGTAGCTATTACAAACAATTGACCATAAATCTAGAGACTTCAGTTAGAAGCTCATATGTGTCTTCCAAGAAGTATAGTTCATTCCATAAAATAGTGGAGGTCTATTTGTGGACTGCCATTCACCTGTGAATATTGATTTCATGGCTGTCATATACAAATTCTCTAGAGTGTTATATATGAATATAACCTGCTCTGATATAACAATTGTGGGAGCAATTTGTATGAGCAGTAATATCTAAATAACAAGTACCTGCTCTGATACCAATTGTAGGCAGTTGGAATCAGAGGTTAACAATTGATAATAAGGATCTACTCTAAGGATGTTAAGCCAGATAATAGAGTCCTAGCTCGGATACCAATTGTAGGACCATTGAGCACCTCTAGAGGGAGGGGGATGAATAGAGTGTGTACGTGTGCAGCAAAAAATAATCACCAATTAAAAATATTAAGCAGTTATATATTATGGTAGATAAAAGACGGTAAATAAAATACGGTAAAGTAAGAGTCAAGAATTCAAACTCAGTGAACAACATGATATATACTGGTTTCCTTCTGAGAGGACTAGTCCAGTCATGAGTACTCTTGCTCGCTGTTAATCTACTATGGCACAAGCTTTAACTGAGCGCTTGCAACTCTTACAATACCGTGCTTGGCGATAAGTGCACGACTGATTTCACAACACCATGCTTGGTGATGAGCGCACGACCGACTCCAGAAGGCAATTAGAAAACTAGAACATTTTCTAAATACAACCTCCAATACAACTCTTCAACACCAAACTCTAGATTAAACAGAAACTGTACTGGCTTAGCTAAGAGTCGTAAAGGCTTTAGATATGAAAGTAAAAAGCTCAGGACACTTTAGATAGAGAAAAGAAGAGATGAAATTAGATGATTGAAATGAATGGTAATCTCAACTCTATTTATAGTATTTTTAGGGGACCAAACTCGGACAGAGTTCGGGCAGAGTTCGGATGCTAGAATTTTGAACGCTGGATGCAGATTTGGTGGAAACTGTATTTCGAATTTACCGAGACCGAACTCGGCCTGAACTCGAACCGAACTCGAATCAAACTCGGTCAGAGTTCTGTCAGAGTTCTGCTGGGTCAGAACAGTAAGGAATGGGCCAAATTTGCATAGGTTTTAGGCTTTTTGGAATTGTGGATTTTTGGGATACGTAGATAGGCTTATTTTTGTTTGTGGACTAAGAAAAGCATAATCCAGTACCGATCCGATCAATCTCATATTTTTTCTATACTCAATAAAAGAAAAAATACAGAATAAATATGAAAACTAATAGCCTATTTGATGATGCCTTTCTCTTGACATTTGAGCAGACTCATTTTTTCTTGACGGCAATCGTCCAAAGATAAACAGATCTGGAAATCTGAATACCTTTCGGGGGCTTTGCCCCCGAACCCCACGTGGGGGGGGGCACTGTCCCCTCGACCCCCGTCCGCTGACCGTGTCATGACCCGCACCATGATTAGGGGCACGAGCACGTGGGTACGTCCAGCCTATGTCACAGAATCGGCGGTAGAATGCTGTATAGGTCGTCTACAAAAACTATACTAAACAGTATAAAGGTACCTGTACAGTATATACACTCTGAATGGAGGTGACATAGTAATACAGTCTCAATCACAAGAACAAACTAGGATAGATAGCACGAAATAGAAATATGATAGATGTGAAAATGGAAAATGAGTTCAACATTCAACACAGCTAGAGAGAAACAAACAACATCACAGAGTCGTAAAATATAAATATAACCTACTACAGTCTAAAACAAAAACTAGATCGCAGTCCAAGCAAGCCTAACTAAGCTAACTACTCTGGGAGTATAAAGTCTAGTGGCTCAACTATCAGGCTACAGTCCTGGCCTAAGTCTCCATCTGTCTCGACCCCATAGTAGGTCGAGTAGCATGCCTCAGAAACATCTGTAAGATATCGACGATATCCTGTCAGGAAAATAAGCAAGTACAAACACTAACAACAGTTCCATATAAATTGACAAATTCTATAAGAGACAGTATAATAAAATACAAAACAAAGTATGGAAAAACTTGGGAGCCATTCGAAAGCCGGGTTACAACCCTTAAACCAAACAAGGACCGGGGTTGTAATCCTTCTCCCGAACAGAACCTAGCCACCAATCAAAGTATAGCATAAGAGCATGTAGAACATGTGAAATACAGGACAAAATCCACAGAAAATATATAACATGATGTGAGTACTGAATAGGACAACAATATATATATATATATATATATATATATATATATATATATATATATATATATATATATGATGACTTGGGAACTATTCGGAAGCCGAGTTACAACCCTTAAACCAAACAAGG
Organism: Iris pallida; assembly: GCA_029216955.1. Classification (NCBI taxonomy): domain Eukaryota; kingdom Viridiplantae; phylum Streptophyta; class Magnoliopsida; order Asparagales; family Iridaceae; genus Iris; species Iris pallida. The sequence goes on from JANAVB010017599.1 coordinate 15,604,515, forward strand.
ACCGGGGTTGTAACCTTTCTCCCGAACAGAACTTAGCCTCCTATGATAAATAAATATAAAAATGTGACTTGAATTATTAGAGCGTTATGTGATCGGCTTTGGGTAGGTTACAAGACAGGTTATCCACGTGGCCTGACAATCACACGAAAATCTCTGGAAAGGATCATGTCGGCCAACCTGGATATCAAGCATATGGAGGAATCTGCTACACCCTACGTGAGGTGAGAATGGCACAAGCATAATAGTGACAAGAGGATTTGATCACATAACCCCTAATAATTCCTCCATCTCCGAATAGTATAATAGATCTGGACATGACACGTCATGACACGGGATTCCATAAGAGGGTAGCAAGTCCCCTTAGGAATTGGTGTCTATACTAATACAGGGAATAAGACAGAAAATGTACCAATATACCAAGAAAATTTAGGAACAACATCCCATGTCATGATCCAACATATACTAGTCCGTGAACGATCGTGACTGGAAATCGAGTAAGACACTACAACTGAATCGGATATAGAAGGTATCAAGACAATGAAAACTATCAGTGAATGTACTCGTCTGTGGTCCTAAGTTGATAAGGTGAATAGGTGCTCAGAGATATCACAGACCTAAAGATGAGATGCCATGAGTCAAACAAGGTTTAATAATAAAAGGAAAGCTAATCTAGTCATGATATACAAGTCTATGTCAAAACTAGATCAAACTAAGTTACACCAAGCTAATCTAGGTCATACTAGGACAGCCAAGGTCAAACAAGGTCACAGAAAGTCAATCCAAGTCAATCTAGGTCAATCTGGGTCAAGGGTTGACTTTTGGTCAAAAAGTCAACTCTGGTCAACACTGAGTGCACCCTGGGTCAACCTAGGTCAAACTAGTCAAATTTTGACTAACAGTTGACTTTCAGTCAACTGGTCAACTCTGGTTTAGTTTTGGGTCGATTCTAGGTCAAGCGTTGACTCGAAGTTGACTTTCGATAAAAAAAAGTCAACGCTTGGTCAACGGGGGTCAAGACTAGCCTAAACTACCCTCGTCTAGTCATTACCTACCAAGACAACCTATTTCTAGCCCCATATAGAAATCAGAAACCCAATACCTTTTATTACCCAATATCCTAACATTTACCCTTTACAAGGCATTCCCTATACCTTGCCCTATTACAAAGGAAACCCCTCTAGATCTCAGGATACTAGCCTAGGCTTCTTAGGGTAGCTAGATACTATCCTATCTAGGGTTTACCAACCAAAAAATCTAGGGTTCTTGGACATCTAGTCCATCTTATGGTCATGTTGGTCATCTCAACATTACCTTAAGTATCGTCATGATACTCTTTGGTATCTTGAGATACCACACTCTACTTTCTATCCAACCTTCCTAGTTCACTCTCCCACACTCTCCTAGTTTCTAGGTTAGCCCTCTCTACTAGTCCACTAGGATACTAACTTATCTAAGCCACTATCCTAACTAACCACTACTAACACAACTCAAAACAAACCATATGGGACTGAATGAATAAAATGTTATGAAATAAAATGGGGATGGACTGATTTCATGGACTGAAATATGGGTGTTATATGGGACTGATTTGAATGTAATGAAATGGGAAATGGAATAGGATATGGATGAATGAATGATCTGGACTTGGGTTCGTACAATTTAATAGAATTTGGACTAGGATGGGAAACATGCTTGACTAAATTGTCGGCCTTGAAATTTTTCTTCCAATTATTTTGTTGTAATTTGATTTGTGCGGACAATTTGTAAATTATAATTGTTATAGTTAATTTTAGTTAACGCAGTTAATTTATATGTACAAATAAACTTTTTTGACGAAGTTAATAAAAAAAAATTGAACTTAGAGTATTTGTATGCCTTTTGGCTAAACTAGGCTCGATATAATTTTCATTTCCCGTAGAACTTTGAGCTAGTCGGCAAGCCTAATGGGTTTAAACCAAAGAAAATATTGTTACATAATAAACCTAACAAACACATTCGTTCATATTTTTTAATACCAATCTATATATGGATAGATAGATAGATATATGATAGATGTACCTAGATTGTAGGACTATGGATGTAATAATTATAAAGGATTCAGATTTCCAACAAGATTATAAGAGTTTCTGAGTTTGTTTATGAGCTAGACTTAATATTAATCTCTATTATTTTTATTTCATAATTAATTTGTAACTACAAGTATCATCATCTACATACATACATAGTTAATGAAACTATGTAATCACAAGTATGACAACAGAGGACATGAATCTCTGATGATCTAATACATTATCGGTGTCGTATTCGACATGAATACGAGCAGGAAATGATTGAAACTATTGATCAAATCAAAACTGAATCAAGAAAAGAAGATAAAGGATTAATGAATATACCTGTGTAGAGTCAATTTTGAACTCGCAGACAGAGCCGTATCCGTCGTATAGTTCAGTGAACTCAGCTATATTAGATAGAGTATCGTCGTGTCTGATTCGAGCAAATCGAACTATTATTACTCCTCTACGGCATTTCATCAAGCACATGAAGTGCAGATCAAAAGAAGAATTTATAACACAATAAACTCAAATTAAACAAACGCCCTAGTCTAAAAGTAGGATTTAACTTCTTCAACAAACTCAAATGAAATAGATACCCAAGTTTATAAAAACTCGAAAAACCTTAGATTTGTGGGGAAAATCGAACCTTCAGTGAAGAGGTCATCGATTTGAGTGGCGTTGATAGATGGGTCGCGACTCTGGAGATTCCGTCGACTGACCGGAGATACAAAATGGAGAGAGCGATTTTCTATTGGAAACGGAGTGAGGAGTTTTGAGATTGCAGGAAACGTTTTCTATTTCGGAACGTTTTCTATTTGGGAACTGGGAGAGAGGGAAAAAAATTGACTGCTAGGTTTTCTAAGTTTTCGTTTTCCATTGTAAACGAAGTATATATGAGTATTTTAATGAGTGGAAAATTTGGTTAAGAGGGAAAACTTTTGTTTGCCGGGTTTTCTAGTGAGTTTTCATTTTCTATTGGGAACGAATAGTCCAAAAGAGTTTTGTACGAAAAATATTCTGAAGTGAGAAAATTTTATTTGCCTCCTGAACAAAATCATACAAAATTGGCTCAAATAAAGCTTTTTTTGGAATATTTAGCAACGCTCTATTCCATTGCCATATATACAAAAAAAATTAGGAACAATTTAATTCATTGCTAATCTTATAATGTAGAAAATACGGATGATTTAGCAACGACGTTGACTATTTACATTTTAGTGTTTGGCAACGAAAATTTGCAACGACTAAAAATTGTGTTGCCAAAAATTATGTTTAGCAACAATAACGATGTGTTGTAGAAATGATTTATTAGTAATTAAAATGTCGTGTTGTAAAAAAATCGTTACCTTATGGGGTATTTTTTGTAGTGTTTGAACGACTAATTTTTTTTTTGTCGTTCCAGATTTTATGGCCAAAAGCCTCTATTCTTGTAGTGTTATGAGAAAAATTTTAGGGCCGATAGTTATGCGCGAAAGAAGAAATATTAGGGGTTTAGGCTATGGGTTTTGTAAATATTGGATACGGGTTTTCTAAATTTGTATGCTTTCACGCCAAATATGCTATAGTATATATTTTTATCATGTAAAACAAAAACCTACGCTGCTTCTCCTTTGGATTCGAACATGAGATCTGTTTTGACATACAAACATAGCAATAGATGAATGTTATAGATTCTACAGCATTCAGAAAATGCTATATATATATATATATATATATATATATATATATATATATATATATATATATATATATATATATATATTCTTTCAGAAACTATATATATATATATATATATATATATATATATATATATATATATATATATATATATATATATATTATATATATATATATATATATATATATATATATATATATATATATATATATATATATATATATATATATAGCATTGCAGAAAGAACGTTATTGTTGATAATATTCTATAGCGGGGATATTTGAACACTATAGAAAAACTGCTATTGTAGGCCCTATTTGTTGTAGTGAACCATAAGTAGAGAGTATATCACAATGTATATCTCCCAAAATAATAATATACTACAAGCCAAAATGATAAGCTGGAACGTAGTCCAGTCAAACCTACTAGTCTAAGATCCCTACCGGTGGTGTGTCCTCTAAAGGCACCGACTCCACTGAATTCAAGTGGTAAACTGCGTCTACGCCAAACCCGTAGAAGGTCGGGCAGTCTGCATCTGAATCCTTTAAAAAGCACAACGAATTTATCCTGTCAGGATATGAGCAAGTACAAACGCTAACAGCAGTTCCATGTGAATTGACAAATTCTATAAGAGAAAGTTATAATGAAATACAAAATAAAATATCAACACTGAAATATAAACAGAATATGTAAATCTGGATATCATGTCAGGGTATGAAATACTGGAAATGTAGAGCAGTATAGTAATAACTGATGTAAAATATAAACATAAATGGTGCCTTGAGATATTAGAGCGTTATATGATCGGCTTGGGACACATTATCAGGCTCTTCCATTTGACCGGCTATGAGTCAGAAAATATAAGAAAATAAGAATCAGGCCGGCCACAATGGAAAGCTATGAGGCAAGTAGTAACATAAGTCAGGCTTTATCCTACATGAGGCGAGGATAAAGCTATGATGTAAGTAGTAACAGAAATACAGGAGGGGTATTGATAACATAACCTCTAATAACTCCTCATCCCCGAGTAGTATAATGGATCCAACCATGACACGTCATGGCACGGGATTTAAAGAGCAGGGGGCCAGCCCACTCCCAAATCGGTGTCTATACAAGTACAAAAAGCAAGATCAAACAATGTACTCATATACCAGGTAAACCAGGAATAACCTCTCATGACGAGATCCAATGTATACTAGTCTGTGTACCATCGTATCGGGAATCAAGTAAGACACTACAACTGAATCGGATATAGCAGATATCATAACAATAAAAACTATCAGAGAATGTACTCGCCTGCGGTCCTGAGCAGTTAATAGGAATTGAGGCTCACGAGATAGTCATAGACCTAAATATGAGATATACAAGAGTTAATTATGGTTTAAAAGTGTTTGGCATGATTTCTAGTATATGATATGCAAATCTAGATCAAGCTCAGTCAAACTAAGTCAAACTAAGTCACACTAGGTCACACTAAGTCAAACTAAGTCACACTAAGTCAAACTAGGTCACACAAAGTCAAACTAGGTCAAAGGTTGACTTACTGTTGACTTTTGGTCAACTAGTCAACTATGGTCAAGTTCTAGTCAATTCTAGGTCCAATATTGACGTTTAGTTGACTTTGAGTCAAAATAGTCAATTATGGTCAAACGGGGTCAACTCTAGCCTAGGTATCCTATTCCTAGCATTTACCTACCAAGGTACCATATATCTTGGCCCTATTGGTATCCCAATACCAATACCTTGGTTGGGATCCAATACCTTAGCTTTGGTAAATATACCTTAACCTACCAATACAGTAAACCAAGATATCTAGTAACTACCTAAGCTACTAGCTAACTAATACCATAGATATCTACCCTTAGACTCTAAGTATACCCAATACCGTGAAGGTATCCCAATACCTTAACTTATACTAAGTTATATCTCATTTACCTTGATAAGGTAAACCACATTTACCTTACCTTATCTTATCTTATAATAGGGTAAGTCACATTTACCTTGGTAAAGGTAAACCCATCCTAAGATATCATATTAGTATCCGAGTATCTAAGATAGGATACTATCTATCTATCTATCTATCTATCTATCTATCTATCTATCTATCTATCCACAAATACACTCACAACCTCTAACACACACAAACAAAAATATACATAAACACCCCCCCCCCCCCCACACACACACACTAATATATATATATATATATATATATATATATATATATATATATATATATATATATATATATATATATATATATATATATATATATATACATACTTACATACATACATACATCCTTCTCCTCCTCTCTTCACACTCTCTAACATCCACAGACAACACATACTCCTCACAACACAATCACACACACACACACACACACACACACACACACACACACACACACACACACACGTGTATATATATATATATATATATATATATATATATATATATATATATATATATATATATATATATATATATATATATATATATATATATATATATATATATATACACACACACACCCCTATACACTAACACTAATATTTATATATATATCCAAAATATCCCAAAACCTATCCGAATACCCAAATTCTCACAATTCCACCCTCTAGGGATTAGACACGTACCCCACACAAGCAATCGACCTCGCGCACGCGAACTAAAATGAGAAACGAGGTCCGAATGGCCAAATGGCCATTCTAACGACTCTAGGGTGTCCAATTCACGATACTGCACGATACGGGCACCAAACCTATCCAGATTCGACCAAAAATCTATCCACGAGTTCTAAATAATGATTAGGACCTATTCTATGTGCTAACTTGCCGATTCTAGTGTCAGTACAAAAAGGCACCCGTGTGTTGGAAACCGAAAACCCCGAAAAAGCATATTTTTATGATTTCTCGCAAAACGACCCCACGTATCCAAATATGGACACGTACCTAGCCTCATCTCACCCAAACTAACCTAATTAGGTCTAATTAGGCTAGGGGCAACACCCAAACATATCAATTTAGGATTTTATCCAAATTAGGCACTAAACCTAGGCCAAAAGTCCCAAATTGAGTCCAATGGGTTCCAAACCTCTTCTGATGGTTTATCCTACACCTCGGACATCCTCTAATATACAAATAACACTAATTAGAAATAATTACAAAGGTTAGAGTGATGGTTTACCTCTTGGGAGTTGGAATCCCAAGAAAAAGTTCCAAAATCACTTTTTTTTAGGTCATAGCACAAAATCTATGCTTCCACCACTACGTACCAAGCTAGATCTACCTAAATCAAAACTACAAATGAGAGATAACAAGGGTTAGCACCAAGATTAGAGAGAGATCTAGAGTATGGAGAAGAATTAGACGAGATTTACTTACCTTTTGAGCTTAAAGTACAAAGGGAAAATAAATGGATTTTTGTGGAATGATTGAAGTGGAGAGAGAGAGAGAGAGAAAGAGAGAGAGTTTCTTGTAAATGGGAAAAATGGGGGGGGGTGAAATCTGGCCGGCCACCCTTTGGAGGGTTTGGGGGCATTTGGAAATTTACCAAAATGCCCTCAAAGTCAAAGAATATAATGGTTTTGAGTTGGGGTCAAAATGGTAAATTGGAAACTCCTAATTCTAAGTTCTAAATCTAATTCTAATCCCTAATTCTACTAAAATCAAATAGAATTAGTCAAAAATAAATATTTGGGTTTGGTTATGATAAGTTGGTCGGGTCCAATTGGGTCCAAAACTGACCCGGGTCACTAACACAAGTCGAAATGAGACAAAACTCAAACCCGATCAAGTAAAACCCCAAAACATCATATTCATAAATAAATAATAACAAAATATTATAATAATAAAAATGACAAATTTTCCCTCAATTTTGAAAACTGGAGGTGACAGGTGATGACAATCATTGTTGCTCAAAGCAAGATTCACTCTACCGCGATCTGCTTCCAGGAACCAACAAGTTCTAAAGGAACTTTTGGAATGCTCGCCATCACCTCCTTTACGAACTCGTCGAACTCCTTTAGGCTCTGAAGGCAGCGGCCACTAAACTCTCTTCGTCTCTCAATTTCGAAGTAAGTCCACAAAGGAGGCACGAAGAGAGTATTTATAGAGTTGGATGGAATCCCTAACCCTAATCCTGCAAGCCAACTGAATACTAAAAGATAGGAGCAAATAATAGAAAGATATAACTAAATTAAATTCAAATCCCACAAAAAATAGATTTGAATAATTGACTCAATCTTTCTATAACCTCTCAAATCTACTAATCAGCCTATTTAACCGCCAACAGCGCTCATGCCCGCAACAGTCCGTCAGCCCATGCACCTGCACGTGCAATCGGCCAATAGTATAGGCACGTAGCCTGCATGCACGCAGCAACGCAGACGTGCAGCCCCGCAGCGGTGCATGCATGCACAGCCGTGCACAACCCCCGCAAGCCCCTAAGCATAAACCCACACACGAGCGCAACAACAATGTGCTAAGTGTGAAACCCGTAAATTTTGGTTAATTAATTGGATAATTTTATTAGCTAAATTATTATTATTATAATCATTATTAAATTGTTAATTTAGGAAAGTCGTATTTTAAAAAAAAATCATGGAATTTTATTTATTTGGCCTGACCCGTCCCGAACCCGTCTCGAACCATTTTCGAAACCGAACCCAAACTCGGTTTTTATTTTAAATTTATTTATAATTATATCAAGATTATTTTTTAATAAATGAAATTTGATTTATAAAAATTCAACTCTTATTAAACTCTCTTTCTCTCTCTTTTCCCTAACACCAGCAGACCTTTCCTGTCTCCTTCCGTTTTCGACCGACCGCCATCACCCCTCCTATTCCGAAACTGTCGTGACTTCTCCCCTTCCCGTAACCCCAGCTTCTCATCCCTATAAAACTCATCTTCTTCTCCAGTCTTCATCACTCCTCTCATGCAAACCCATTTCCCAAATCCCTAGTCCTAACCCGAATCCGGCCGCCCAAGCTCCCGCGGGCTCCGTCCAAGCCCAGCGACCCCCTGCGCGGCGACCCTCCTCCGCCTCCCTTCGGCGCCAGCCACCCCGCGGCCCGAGGCCGACCGCCCGACCATCGACCCCCTCGCGGCCGCCTTCTGCCGCTGCTGTTTTTGAGCCGCAGCACTCCGCGAGCTTCGATCCGGCCGCTCGTGTCCTGATCCTCTGTCCGCAGCATCTTGTGGGTCCCGATCCTTTCCCCGTGGCCGCGTTCGTGCTATTCCAGCGCTGTCCTTGTGCTTTTGGAGTTTTTCGAGTTCGCGTGGATTTTTCTATTTTCCTAATTTTCACCAGAGAGCTCTAGCCGAGCATCCGAGGTATATTTTCCATGCCCTGTATCCCTTCCGTAGAGTCGATGATGACTCAGGTCTCGATCCCGCTATGGGATTCGATTGTTGCATATTTAGTTCTGATTTCTAAGTCAAAATTTGTTCGTTGGGTTTTTTCGATTTTAAATTTAGAATGTTTGCTGTGAATTTGGATTTCGTATTACGATTCCTATTCGGATTTAGTTCTGTTATTTTCGACTTCGATTTGGAATAATTCGTTCTGAAAATCGGTTTCCGATTTCGAGTTCGATAGATTATGAGTTTGAATTCTCGGATTTGGGTTCTGTTGTTACTTGGAACACATGTATAGGTGGCTTAAGCTCTGTTGATTCATTCTTGTATATATATATGTATATGGCTTTGAAATGGATTTTGGTTGATTTTCCAGTTATGTATTTTTGCTGTTGGTGTTATTCCTGGTTTGGAATATTTTGGTTGTTATCTTCCCATTATTGGGTTATCCCGATTACAAAGGAGATGCTGCCCGATTTTTTTAAAATATTTTGAAAGCCTTTTGGTTATTTCTCGAGTTCTGTTCTTGAAATTTGACGGCTTTTGGGTTGGTCAATTTTCGGATACCATTTTTGGGCGACGACCATATCGGTCCATGGGCCCTAGAGAAATGCAAACGAAACCAAAATTTTCGGACGTTGAGGCATAAGCTAGAATGCGATATGACACTTTGGACCAAGTCTGAGACTTACCATATTTTTATTTTAAATTAAATTATTATTTTTAGAGCGTATTACTGGCCAATAGTATTTTGGGTGCAGGGCCTCGACCTGCTGAATGGATTGCTTCCGGGCGTTCAGAGTTCACAAGTATTTTATTTATGTAATAATTTGTAAGGGCATAAGCCCAGTTTTTATCTTTATTTTTGTGGCCTTGTATTTGTGTAGCGTAGTTTTTTAACTTTCTTTTCTGGTGTTGTTCGTAGACGTGTAAAATATTAAATGCATATTATTTTTTTGATATAGAAAATTTATAAGATTTTCTCACAAATAATAGATAGTAAAAATTACAAGTTTACACAAGTTCACGTTTTTCTCATTTAAAGAAAAACCTAGTTTTTAAATATATTACAAAATACAAAGTTTTGCCAAATAATCGGAAGATACGAATTTTTCCAATAAATGTTAACTTGAATTTTATTTTGTTAAATTAATGATTATAAATCACATCGATAAACGTGTTATAATAGAATAACATAAAACTTGACTAGGATAAATTTTAGAGATTGTAACTAGTACACCTAGATATGGTTCAAATATGTTTCTAAGAAGGGATTCTCAATTGTAGAATTTCGAGGACGAGTCTGATTTCTTTCCTGGTACCGATTTCAAATCCAGTCATAAACCAAGGCAAGTACGGTTATATTTGTTTTTTAATTTAATTAGTAATTGTAATATTGTAATATTAAACCATATTGCTACACGGAACTCTCTCCTAGAGTATTGGTTGTTATTGATTGTAGGATATTGGGGGAGTAGTGTAGTATTTTATGACCAATACCTTCAATTGTATAATTGTGCGAGCTTATTCCTTTTCACACGGCAATAAGCCGTATCGTATAACAAGGATACTATTGTACAACCCAAGCCGGTCATAAGCATTACATACTCAAATCAGATTGTTTTCAATTATGGATAATATTGTTCAAGTATTTCAAACAGTTTAAAATTGCTAATTTCTAATTATTAGTTGAATTGTTAGATATTCATAATTGTACTTTGCTTCTTTCCTGACTGAATTTCCAACCCCCAATAGGTTCCTTTGATGAAGCTGAGCTATTGATTAATAGCTATTATGATCCTGAGCTTTATCCAGCTGTGCTGCCAGAGTCCAAATCGGACGATGTTGATCTCGGGGCTGATGAGCCAACTTTCTAGATGATGATTTTCCTTTTTAGTTTTGATGTTTGAATTTAAGACAGTTCATTTCAGTTTTATATTATCAGATGTATCAGATGAAACTTTCTGTTGGACAAAGTTTTAATATTCGTATTTAGAAGTTGTGACAAATATAATGTGTTGTTGAGTTTACCTGCAAGTGGATACAGCTTACTGCCGCCGTCTCACAATGGTGCAGGCTGGGCATGATCCGATTCGACCCAACAATTTGGGACCGGGTCATGACATATTTTTAGTGGTGGCCCATGCAGGTCAGATCAACAACGTAGGAACAATTAGAACACTAGAACATTGAATTGTCACAACATATGACCGATTTATCTATATACTTATGTAAATATTTTTGTTTATTATAGACCGGTAGGATACCTTGCTTATATTTTGCATCCTAAACCTTTTAGAGTATGGCCACAGACAAGACCAACATTGCTGGTGATGGGTTGTCATTACCCGATCATACCCCACCTCCTCAATCAAGTTCGGGTCCTACACCCCGGCAGCTGACCGATCGTCCCCAAAATGCACCAGCACCCCGTAGATTTTACACTACTACTCAAGTGACAGATCCTACATCTTTCCGGACTGAACAGCAAGCCCCTGCGGTAGTGCCCGATCCAACTGTCCCACCAGTGCCTGTGGACCCCACCGACCTCGTAGGCCTGTTACGAGGAGTGCTTGAGGCCCAGAGAACTCAAGCTGAAGCTCATCGCGAACAGACTGCAATTATGAGAGAAGGCATGGAGAATGCCCACAATGTAGCTATGGCTGCCCTCGAGAGAGGAGAAGCAGCATAATTGGAACCAAGGGCTGGTAAAGTTGGCAATATTGAGAAATTCAAGAAGTTAGGCCCTCGACCTTTCAAGGAAACCGAGGGAATTATCTATGCTGACGAATGGCTCGACAGCATGGAGCGTCTCCTCAGTGTCGCTCGACTGCCTGATGACCTCCAAGTTGAAGCTGTGGGACTCCAACTGCTAGATGTAGCAAGCACCTGGTATCGAAATGAACCCCGACTCCAGGACAGGCAGCTTGACTGGAACACCTTCAAGAGGTTGTTCCGCAGAAAGTTCTTCCCAACATCAGAGTTGCGGGAGATGGAAAGACAATTTCAAAAATCTGAAGCAATGAACATGACAGTTGGTGAATCTGCGGTAGAGTTTGGTCAACTTAGTCGCTTTGCCAAGAACTTGGTTGCTGACCCTGCTGATCGTGCTAAAAGATACAGGTACGGACTGAGGAAAGAGATTCGCACTCCTGTGATCGCAGGCGGCGCCAAGACGTACGAGAGGATACTAATACGAGCCCAGGATATAGAGAAGATTTAGCCTGCTCGTTCAAAGAGGGAGTATTCTGGAACTAGCAACTTCCAGAGTAACCAGAAGAGGCCCAACCACAACAATAACAATAGGCCTTCTCACCACCAGCAGCAACACCATCAGGCGAGGACCAATGACAGAGCGCCTCAGAAGTAGATTTCTGTCTGCGATTTCTGCAAGAGGCCAGGGCATCAGGCAAACATCTGTAAGAAAAGGCTAGGACACTGCCTAGTTTGTGGGTCTGCCACCCACCAAGTGAGGGACTGTCCCACGGCATTCAATCGGACCGGAACAACATAGCAGAAGGCTCCCCTACCCACTCTGCAACAACAGTTTGGGCAACACAAAAAGAAGACTGGGCGAGCTTTTGTCCTAACAGCAGATGAGCAAGAGCCAGAGCAGGAATCCACCGCTGATGTCATCACAGGTTCCATTTATGTGCATTCACTTCCTGCTTTAGTATTATTTGATTCGGGTGCATCACACAGTTTTATAGCAACAAAATTCATCTCTACACACCACCTAGTTACTGGATTTTGTAAGAAGATATGTAGAGTTATGACTGGTGGTGGACCCATACCCATCACTGCGACCTGTAACTGCCCTATAACTATCTCAGGACACAAATTCTTAGCACCCTTACTTGTGATGCCCTTACCTAACTATGATGTAGTCCTAGGAATGGACTGGCTAAGTAAGCAACATGCGCTGATAGATTGTCACAGAGGATGTGTAGTCTTCAGCCCACCTGGAGAGCCGGAGTCTGAAATCTCTTGAGCTCCGGAAGATATGGAGGGTATTACCTACTCCTCTATCACCGAAGAACCCATGCCTCCTCATCCTATCATAGCAAAATTCATGGACGTCTTCCCTGATAGTCTTCCAAGATTGTCCCCGGATCGAGATATGGAATTCACCATCGACCTAGTTCCCGGCTCTTTCCCTATTTCTCGGGGATGCTACAGAGTCAACCCTAAGAAGGCCAAGGAAATAAAGGACCAGATCAATGAGCTGAAGGCCCTTGGATTTATCAAAGATGGAGCCTCACCCTGGGGATCACCAGTTTTGTTCGTGCCCAAGAAGGATGGGACTGTGCGGATATGCATCATCTACCGGGCGCTGAACAACATCACTATCAAGAACAAGTACCCTTTGCCACGGATCGATGACATGTTTGATCAACTAAGTGGAGCTAAGGTATTCTCGAAGATAGACCTTCGATCTGGCTACCATCAAATCAAGGTCAGGAAGGAGGATATTCCAAAGACGGCATTCAACACCAAATATGGTCAGTATAAATTTTTGGTCATGTCGTTTGGATTGATGAATGCCCCTGCAGTATTCATGAACCTTATGAACAAGCTCTTCCATGAATATCTGGATCAGTTTGTTATTGTCTTCATCGATGACATCCTGATCTACTCGAAGACCGAAGAAGAGCATGAAGAGCACCTGAAAAAAGTTCTGGGAACCTTAAGGAGGGAGAAGCTCTATGGTAAGCTATCTAAATGTGAATTCTTCTTAGACAAGGTAGATTTTCTAGTCCATGTTGCCACAGGAGAAAAAATTTTGGTGGATCCAAAGAAGATAGCTGCTATTGAGAAGTGGAGTACACCAAGTTCAGTTGCTGAAATCAGAAGTTTCTTGGGCTTAGCTGGCTACTACCAAAAATTTGTGAAGGACTTCGCCAGGATTGCTGAGCCGATGACGAAGCTCACAAGGAAGAACGAAGAATTTGTGTGGACTGAAGCTTGCCAATCAGCATTTGAGGAACTGAAGAAGAGACTTACAACGGTACCGATACTTGTGCAACCCACAGGTACCGGCGGTTTCTCAATTTACAGTGATGCTTCTGGTAAAGGATTGGGTTGTGTTCTTCAACAACACAGAAAAGTAATTGCTTACGCATCTAGGCAATTACAGACTCATGAGAAGAACTATCCTACGCATGATTTGGAGCTTGCAGCAGTTATATTTGTACTGAAACTGTGGAAGCATTACCTCTATGGAGAGAGAGTAGAAATATTTACAGACCACAAAAGTATTAAATATTTTTTTACTCAGAAAGAGCTGAACATGCGACAAAGACGATGGCTGGAGCTGATAAAAGATTTCGACATTGACCTGCAGTATCATCCGGGTAAGGCTAATATTGTTGCAGATGCACTTAGTCGATACCCGATGGCGATGTTTTTGACCAAGGAGCGACATTTACTGGAAGACATAGAGAAGCTTGGACTAGAGATTGTACTGCCTGAGGAGGAAATAAAGAAACTGGGAAGAGAAGCAATTGTACCAGAAGCTGAATCATCAATGATGCAGTTGCAAGTGCGTTCAAGTCTGATGGATAAAGTCAAGGAGACACAATTTCAAGACGAGACACTTTGCAAACTCAGAGATCAAGTGCTGGCAGGAACACATGAAGGATTCTCAATCGCCAGCGACGGAGCATTAAGGTATGGTACAAGGCTTTGCGTACCAACTGGCGAACTGAAGAATGAGCTGATGCAAGAAGTGCACCAGTCACAGTATTCCATACATCCAGGCGCTAATAAAATGTATCGGGATATGCATATTGTAGTATGGTGGTACGGAATGAAGAAGGGCGTATCCAGGTTTGTGGCTAGATGCTTGATTTGTCAACAAGTGAAAGCTAGCAGACAGAGACCAGCAGGACTGTTACAGTCGCTAGACATCCCGGAGTGGAAATAGAAACACATAACGATAGATTTTGTCTCAGGACTGCCTCGATCCTAAGGAGGGAAGGACGTCATTTGGGTTATTGTGGACCGACTGACGAAGTCAACTCACTTTATCCCCTTCAAGGTTGGTCTATCTACCAAGAAGTTGGCAGCACTGTACATACAACATATCTACCAGATTCATGGAGTTCCAGTAAGTATTGTATCTGACAGAGATACCAGATTCACCTCTCACTTTTGGAAGAGCTTGCACAACAGTTTGGGAACACAATTGAAGTTCAGCACTGCCTACCATCCCCAGACTGACGAACAATCAGAGAGAACAATTCAGACGCTAGAGGACATGCTGAGATCTTGCATCTTGGAATTTGGAGGGTATTGGAAAGACCACTTGCACTTGGTAGAGTTCTCCTATAACAACAGCTACCAAGCTAGCATCGGTATGACTCCATTCGAGGCACTCTATGGACGTCGTTGCCGCACTCCACTTGCTTGGGACGACGTAGTAGAAAGAGTATTGCTTGGACCAGAAATGGTGACCGATGTGGCAGAGAAGGTAAAGGTGATTAGAGACAAGCTCAGGATTGCTCAGGACAGACAAAAGCATTGGGCTGATAGCAGTCGTCGACCAGAGGAGATCGAGGCAGGAGATAGTGTTTTCGTCAAGATTTTCCCTACCAGAGGAACTATCAGATTTGGCAGAGCAGGAAAGCTGAGTCCCAGGTACATCGGCCCATTTGAAGTTTTGAGCCGAGTCGGAGAAGTAGCGTACCGATTAGCTCTACCAGCTAATCTTGAGGGCGTGCACAACGTCTTCCATGTTTTACAGCTCAGGCGCTACATTCCGGATCCGAGCCACATCTTGGACCATTCGGAGCTGGAAATTGGGTCCAGCCTCACAGTACCAGAGAAGCCAATGGCGATTTTAGACAGAGGTGAGAAGAAAACTAGGAACTCTGTGACGCCTATTATCAGATTTACGTGGCAACACAATTCCCAAGGCGATTCTACCTGGAAGCGAGAAGACGAGATGCGGAAGCAGTATCCGTATCTATTTGAGATGTGAGGTAACTCCTAACTCTATCCTTTAATTTCGAGGACGAAATTTCCTAAGGAGGGAAGGTTGTGAAACCCGTAAATTTCGGTTAATTAATTGGATAATTTTATTAGCTAAATTATTATTATAATCATTTAAATTGTTAATTTAGGAAAGTCGTATTTTAAAAAAAAATCATGGAATTTTATTTATTTGGCCTGACCCGTCTCGAACCCGTCTCGAACCATTTTCAAAACCGTACCCAAACTCGGTTTTCATTTTAAAGTTATTTATAATTATATCAAGATTAGTTTTTAATAAATGAAATTTGATTTATAAAAATTCAACTCTTATTAAACTCTCTCTCTCTCTCTTTTTGCTAACACCAGCAGACCTTTCTTGTCTCCTTCCGTTTCCGACCGACCGCCAGCACCCCTCCTCTTCCGAAACTGTCGTGACTTCTCCCCTTCCTGTAACCACAGCTTCTCATCCCTATAAAACTCATCTTCTTCTCCACTCTTCATCACTCCTCTCATGCAAACACATTTTCCAAATCCCTAGTCCTAACCCGAATCCGGCCGCCCAAGCTTCCGTCGGCTCCGGCCAAGCCCGGCGACCCCCTGCGCGGCGACCCTCCTCCGCCTCCCTTCGGCGCCAGCCTCCCCGCGGCCCCAGGCCGACCGCCCGGCCACCGACCCCCTCACGGCCGCCTTCTACCGCTGCTGTTTCTGAGCCGCAGCACTCCGCGAGCTTCGATCCGGCCGCTCGTGCCCTGATCCTCAGTCTGCAGCATCTTGTGGGTCCGGATCCTTTTTCCGTGGCCGCGTTTGTGCTATTCTAGTGATGTCTGTGTGCTTCTGGAGTTTTTCGAGTTCGCGTGGATTTTTTCTATTTCCCTAATTTTTACCAGAAAGCTCTAGCCGAGCATCCGAGGTATATTTTCCATGCCCTGTGTCCCTCCCGTAGAGTCGATGATGACTCAGGTCTCGATCCCACTATGGGATTCGATTGTTGCATATTTAGTTCTGATTTCTAAGTCAGAATTTGTTCGTTGGGTTTTCTGATTTAAAATTCGAAATGTTTGCTGTGAATTTGGGTTTCGTATTCCGATTCCTATTCGAATTTAGTTCAGTTATTTTCGACTTCGATTTGGAATAGTTCGTTCTGAAAATCAGTTTCCGATTTCTAGTTCGATAGATTATGAGTTCGGATTCTCGGATTTGGGTTCTGTTGTTACTTGGAACACATGTATAGGTGGCTTAAGCTCTGTTGATTCATTCTTGTATATATATATATATATATATATATATATATATATATATATATATATGGCTTTGAGATGGATTTTGGTTGATTTTCTAGTTATGTATTTTTGGTGTTGGTGTTATTCCTGGTTTGGAATATTTTGGTTGTTATCTTTCCATTATTGGGTTATCCCGATTAGAAAGGAGATGTTGTCCGATTTTTCTAAAATATTTGAAAGCCTTTTGGTTATTTCTCGAGTTCAGTTCTTGAAATTTGACGGCTTTTGGGTTGGTTGATTTTCGGATACCACTTTTGGTCGATGACCATATCGGTCCATGGGCCCTAGCGAAATGCAAACGAAATCGAAATTTTCGGACGTTGAGGCATAAGCTAGAATGCGACATGACACTTTGGACCAAGTCTGAGACTTACCATATTTTTATTTTAAATTAAATTAATATTTTAGAGCGTATTACTGGCTAATAGTATTTTGGGTGCAGGACCTCGGCCTGCTGAATGGATTGCTTCCCGGCGTTCAGAGTTCACCAGTATTTTATTTAATTAATTTATGTAATAATTTGTAAGGGCATAAGCCCAATTTTTATCTTTATTTCTGTGGCCCTGTATTTGTGTAGCGTAGTTATTTAACTTTATTTTCTGGTGTTGTTAGTAGACGTGTAAAATATTAAATTCATATTATTTTTTGATATAGAAAATTTAGAAGATTTTCTCACAAATAATAGATAGTAAAAATTACAAGTTTACACAAGTTCATATTTTTCTCATTTAAAGAAAAACCTAGTTTTTAAATATATTACAAAATACAAAGTTTTGCCAAATAATCGGAAGATACGAATTTTCCCAATAAATGTTAACTTGACTTTTATTTCGTTAAATTAATGATTATAAATCGCATCGATAAACGTGTTATGATAGAATAACATAAAACTTGACTAGGATGAATTTTAGAGATTGTAACTAGTACACCTAGATATGGTTCAAATATGTTTCTAAGAAGGGATTCTCAACTGTAGGATTTCGAGGACAAGTCTGATTCCTTCCCCGGTACCGATTTCAAATCCAGTCATAAACCAAGGCAAGTACGGTTATGTTTGTTTTTTAATTTAATTAGTAATTGTAATATTGCAATATTAAACCACATTGCTACACGGAACTCTCTCCTAGAGTATTGATTGTTATTGATTGTAGGATATTGGGGGAGTAGTGTAGTGTTTTATGACCAATACCTTCATATTGCATAATTGTGCGAGCTTACTCCTTTTTACACGGAGATAAGCCGTATCGTATCACTAGGATACTATTGTACAACCCAAGCCGGTCATAAGCATTACATACTCAAATCACATTATTTTCAATTATGGATAATATTGTTCAAGTATTTCAAACTGTTTAAAATTGCTAATTTCTAATTATTAGTTGAATTGTTAGATATTCATAATTGTACTTTGCTCCTTTCCTGACTGGATTTCCCACCCCCAATAGGTTCCATTGATGAAGCTGAGCTATTGATTAATAGCTATTATGATCCTGAGCTTTATCCAGCTGTGCTGCCAGAGTCCAAATCGGACGATGTTGATCTCGGGGCTGATGAGCCAACTTTCTAGATTATGATTTTCCTTTTTAGTTTTGATGTTTGAATTTAAGACAGTTCATTTCAGTTTTATATTATCAGATGTATCAGATGAAACTTTCTGTTGGACAAAGTTTTAATATTCGTATTTAGAAGTTGTGACAAATATATTATGTTGTTTAGTTTACCTGCAAGTGGATACAACTTACTGCCGCTGTCTCACAACGGTGCAGGCTGGGCATGATCCGATTCGACCCAACAATTTGGGACCGGATCGTGACACTAAGTGCAAAGTGTGCCAACAAAGCGCCCATGAGCCCGAGCCCGAGTCCGAGTCGCTTAGCTCCGATGGAAATAATCTCATGAGCATGCAAAAAACATAATTGCTTCATTGAGGATTAATCATTTTTCCACTAGAAAAATACCCTTATATGACATTCATGTGTCCCACCACACCTCATGTACACATCTCAACACAAGCAAAACATTATATAGAAATACCTAATTTTTGGTGTGAGCAATATGGGACTATCTTTCTAGTTTAAAGACAAAAACCTTCATATATATATATATATATATATATATATATATATATATATATATATATATATATATATATATATATATTTAAAATATATATATATATATATATATATATATATATATATATATATATATATATGTATATATATAAATATGTATATATATATATAGCAGCGGATCAAAAGCCCCCCTTAGAAAACCCCCTAAAAACTCCCCTCACTCTAATTCGTAATATTAATGTTAATATTAATGTAATGTTAATATTTTTTATTTTTATTTTTTTATATTAATGTTAATGTTAATGTTAATATTAATGTTAATGTTAGTGTTAGTGTTAATATTAATTTTAATGTTAAGTTTAATGTTAATTTTAGTATTTAATGTTAATATTAACATTAATATTAATATTAACATTAATATTAACATTAATATTAACATTAAATTATGGATTAGAGTGAGGAGGTTTTTAGGGGGGTTTTCTAAGGGAAACTTTTGATCCGCTTCATATATATATATATATATATATATATATATATATATATATATATATATATATATATATATATAAATATATATATATATATATATATATATATATATATATAAAGAGAGAGAGAGAGAGAGAGAGAGAGAGAGAGATATATATGGTCCCCAACCCCAACCACCCATGACTATTATTGTATCCTTTGCCCTACCCAAAAAACAAAAAAACAAAAAGTCCCGCATTTCCTTGATATCTTTATCTTTATCTTCCACATTCACATGAAACTAAATTATTTAAAGGTGGATGTGCATAATGCATATGCCTTAACTGGGGTTGGGTCGACCGACCCACTAGAATCTCAATCTCTATATGGAAATGATCCTTATTTTACTTGTTGATACACTTTTAATTGGAATGGTATAGTAGTTGCTATGGAATGTCCACTTGGCTTGGTTGGTGGTAGGTGACTAAATCTGGCTGGACCAGAAGGCTAAAAGTTGCTACTGTTTCTGGCATGAAGTGGTTACCTTAGTGCATATACCTTTACACTAAAAACTGTTCTCGCCGTAAACAAAAAAATACTGAATCCATTGAAGCTTAGCACATATCATATTGTTTGGACCCGCCAAACTCCTCCAACTAATGTGGTTAAGATGAAAGACATTCTTTTTAAGATGAAAGACATTCTTTCTCACCCCTACATAAAAGCGAACAGATGCATCTTTTAGAAGATTGATTGATGAATTATCGAAGGTTACTAAACGATGTGTTAAAATGATAATGGTTAAAACTTGACCCACTCGAAAAACCATTTGTTTGACTTGACATGAAAGGATTCATTCATCAGCCTTTTGATGCCTGAAAATAAAATCACTCAAAAATACATGAAATAAACCCAAAAATATATGGCATTTGCAATAATCCGAGCTAGCTCGTGGCAGAGTTCCTGTACAAGTTTTTTTTTAAATTTGTCGAACCAATCCTGGAGTAAATCATACACACGCGCAATGTCTCCAATTAAAAATATTTGCGCACAGTTTCAATTTCAAATAATGCCTGTACTTAAATCAAATAATCCCTATAACTAGGAAAGTCCAACTAGAGATCCACTGAATTAATGGACAGCCTGCATTAATATATAACAGATCATCCTTAAAGGGGAGGTACCATTAGCACGTGAAGGCAACTTTAGTTAGAATCTTCATATTGATTGCCATATTATGTGTTAGCTAGTGCTTGAGTTGTTGGCTGATTAATTGAATGGAAAAACATATTTGGCCTGTCCATTGAAGGTGACCACGTTGGCCCGGCGACGTGGTAGCTAGCCACTGTCCCCCTGCTAGTTTGGACCCATCTCAAACCAGGGAACCATTAGCCAATGGCTGAATGTTACGTGGCCGTGGACCAGCACGGTCACACTCTTGGGACGGATAACATAGCAGTGCACTAATTGATTAGGTCACCCTTCTTCTCTTTTTTTGTGAAGTCTGAAAGACAAGGAGCAAGTTACATCTACCTAGTCAACTACTAGCATATATCAATACAAGGAGAAAGGTAACAGCCTTTCTCCTCAAGAAAGTTATGACGGATACGTCTCTTTTGTAGCAAGTTAATAAGTTATATACCGACGACTTAAGGGGGCTGCTTAATGTTGTTGCATATTTTACTTGGTAAAATACCAAGTGGTGTATGGTTCTTATGGATTGCAAAACGTTGGAGCATGAATTGGTTTAGGGCTCCTTTACAGCCACTAGTTAGGT
>JANAVB010017599.1:15628684-15771184 GCA_029216955.1 Iris pallida
GCTTAGCATTCTCGGCTTCATCATTACCTGTGATTACTATATCATCCACGTATACAGCAAGTATAGTGATGTGGCCTCTTGCATGCTGAAGAAAGACCGTATGATCTGTATTTGCTTGATAGTATCCCATGCCTGTAACAGCCTTTCTGAATCTCTCAAGCCAGGCTCGAGGAGATTGCTTGAGCCCATATAGCAACTTCTTTAGTTTGCACACTTTTCCATGCGACGTCCCTCCGTCTGATTCTGTAGCATAGCACCCTGGCGGGAGTTCCATGTACACTTCTTCTTGTAGGTCCCCATGGAGAAAGACATTCTTCACATCTAATTGGTATAGCTTCCACCCATAGTTTGCTGCAATGGAGACTAGAGTCCTTACGGTGCTCATTTTCGCTACTGAAGCAAACGTCTCATCATAATCGATGCCATATGATTGTGTGTATCCCTTTGCAACCAACCTCGTCTTGTATCGTTCTACCTTTCCTTCTGACGTCTCCTTTACTGTGTATACCCATTTGCATCCCACATTTTTCTTCCTTTTGGGTAATGGAACCAGCTCCCACGTCTTATTTTTTTCTAGTGCCCCAAGTTCTTCCATCATCGCAGCTTTCCACCTTTTATCTTTCTTTGCTTCCTGCCAACTTTTGGGTAACGAAGTAGTGTCTAATGATGCGATGAAGGCATCAGAGTCAGAGAGATCCGCATCAGAATCAGATTGATTCTGTGCGGGGGCAACATCTTCAAGAGTTGGAGCAGGAGTAGACGAGGGACTTGGTATAGAAGGCACAGGGCACGGTACAGGCACGGTACTGGACTTCTGCTGTCTCCTTCTGTAGACTTGGAGCTCCTTTTCCATTGTCTGCTGTTCTCCCTGTTTAACATATGTATCTTCTTCATCTTCTGTATCGGAGTCACTGCTTTCTCCCCCTTTCGTCCAGTTTTCCACGACCGGGCATGGGACCGACCCGACTACCACAGATGGGCTTAATTTCTCCCCCTCACATCTAACACCCGCTGTGTTAGGTGTGTCAACAAACACCGAACCGTCATCCGAACTATAATATGGTTCTAGTTCTCTGAAGGTAACGTCCATGCTCACAAACATCTTTCGCTCAACTGGGCTCCAACATGCGTATCCCTTCTGAGTTGCCGTGTACCCAAAAAAGACACATTTAACCGCTCTAGGATCCAGTTTGCCAACTCCTGGCCTATTATCTTGGACAAAATAGACACACCCAAATACTTTTGGTGGAACAGTGTACGTGGTAGCACCAGTAATCATCTCCAACGGTGTCTTCCAGTCCAATACCTGAGATGGCATTCTGTTGATGAGATAAGATGCCGGTAACACCGCCTGTCCCCATAAGTGTTTCGAAACATTCATAGCCAGCATCATCGTCCGTGCTACCTCCAACAGGTGTCTGTTCTTCCGTTCGGCCACACCATTTTGTGCCGGTGTATAGGCACAAGAAGTTTGGTGTAGTATGCCATGAGTGGATAAATACTCAGCAACCGTCTTATTTGTATACTCCGTCCCATTGTCAGACCGTAAGTACTTAATCTTAGTGCCATATTGAGTTTCTACCCGACGATGAAAGTCGCGACACGCCTCAAAGATGTCACTTTTATTCTTTATAAGGTACACCCATGTCACGCGAGTATAACAATCAATAAAAGTAATGAACCATCGAAAATCGTTAATACCGATTGTAGGACAAGGGCCCCATACGTCCGAATGTATCATATCAAATGCAGCCGAACTTCTACTACCGGAACTCACATATGTGCTTCTAGTATGTTTACCCAACTCACAAGCATGACAAAATAACTTCTCCCTATTAGCACTTTGGTATAAGGACGGATACATACGACTAATAACTTTAAAAGAAGAATGACCGACACGCTGGTGGTGGAGTAGCAATTCATCTTCTACACTGCGTCGTATATCTTTCGGTGGTGTGTCGGCTACCAGAGATGCCAATGCTTTGTCCAGTCCAGTCCTGTCCAAGTACCACAGCCCCTTATGCCATGTGCCAGTCCCTAGTCGTCGTCCTGTCCCCTTCTCCTGAAAGGTCACCGTAGGAATGTCAAAGGAAACAATACAATTAAGATCAAGAATAATAGCACTAATAGAAAGAAGATTGACAGAAAAAGACGAAGCATGTAAGACATTGGTGAGAGTGAGAGAAGGGGTGCATGCGACAGTGCCTTTACCCAGAACAGGGCTGGAGTTACCATTAGCAGTCTGAATGCTCTCCGGCGTCGGTAGGTGAGTATAGTCCTGGAACTCACCGCGGGATCCCGTGACATGGCGAGATGCCCCAGAGTCCATAATCCAACCTGGTTGGTTGACAGCTGCTGCAAGAGTACGCGCAGGTATACCTGTGCCGGTTTGGGCAAAGCAAGTGGTGTGGTCCCCCGAGGTAGATGACGCCCCATGACTGCCGTCCGAACCCAGTTTCGTGCTGCATAACTTCGCAAGGAACTCCTTCTCAAGAGGGGTTAACTTAGCCAGGTGAATGTCGCCCCTTCCTCCACCAGATTAGCTTTGTGTCCTCCAGAATAATTTCCCCTTCAACCAGCATAACCGCCTCTACCACCACGACGTCCGCCGCGGCCTCGTCCACGATCACTTGAATGACTGTGCAAGGGTTTTGGACAAAACTTGATGTAATGCCCTGAGTCACCATAGTTGTGGCAAACACCGGCCACAGAGGGAGGCTGATTGAAGGCGGCAAGCGTAGACTTTTCAACAGCGTCTTGCTCCCCCTGGAAAGAGCCCTTGTTGGGCATCAACTTTAAGCGAGCCTCTTCTTGTGCCATGGCAGCTATGGCGACTTCTAAGGATGGAAGCATGGGCTGTGCTAGGAGGACATTCCTTCTATGCTCAAACACAGGGTTAAGACCCTTCAAGAACTTCATCATCCGTTGACGCAAAATATAATCCAAGAACTTTTGGAAATGTTTCGCGAATGCTGGTTCGACCTGGGCATCTTCCATCCCAAGAGGATCATAGTGATCCAGATCAGACCAGTACTTCTTTAACAGTGCTGCATACTCAGAGATGGTACTGTCGTCCTGGGCCACCCTATCAAGTTCATCCTGCAGTTGGAAGACCCGCATAGGATTGCCGGAGCCTGAGTACATATCCTTCAAAGTCTGCCATATATCAGCAGCAGCCTCCATCGCCTTGACATTGCCCGACACCTGGTCGGTCAAGGAAGTCGTCAACCATCCAGCCACAACATTGTTGACAATCTCCCAAATAGCAAACTCCTTGGAGGAGGGATCATCTGGCACCTTGGTTTGGCCATTGACGTAGCCAACCAAGCCACGACACTTCAGCGTCCGCATGGCCTGTCGTGACCATTTCAAGTAATTGGACGTTCCTTCCAACTTCGTCTCCAGCTTGTCCAGCTTCCCCATTTTGTAGGGTGACGGATCCACATCAGTATGGATCACACGTGGGGTCACCTCGGTTAATCTCTTTGATAAAATATCATCAACCAAGGCCTTCATCTCGTCTGCTGTCAGTTTACCACTGATCGAATCCATGGCGTCTTCAACTGTTATTCGCCGTCGTCGGCGACTTCGTCGGGTTCGTCATCTTCGTCGTCGTCGTCTTCGTGTAAAGTCGTCAACAGAGACCTTACAAATGCGCGGTTAACATGGCCAACACCGGCGCGCGCATGGAGATCCTAATTTGCAGATCGAGAACGGAAAACAAATAAAGCATTTGTTGTTCCGGAAGGCGTAATCTAGGAACAGAAGGTGCAAATAAAGCATTTGACAGCTATCCGTTATCGAAAAACCACCAACATAATCTCTCTCTCAAAATTAGGGTTTTTTTTTGTCGAACAGAAAAAAAGGAGGGGGGCCGTCGGGGGGGGAAGGGCGTCGGGGGGGGGCAGGGCATCGGGGGGGGGACAGGGCGTCGGAGGGGTGACTGCCGGGTGGGGCGTCGGGGGAGGGAACTGCTGGGAGGGGGGCGTCGGTGGGGGGGAGGGGGGGACTGCCGGGGGGGGAAAGGAGGGGGGGACTGCCGGTAGGGAAAGGGGGGAGGAATTTTTTTTCTTCGTTATGGCTCTGATACCTTGTAGAGAGTAATTGTTGTGTGTATTTTATTGATGGGCTACTCAACTACTTATAGGGAGTCTAGTTCCTCTTCATATTACATTTTCCAATGTGGGACTAAATCCCTTATTAGTTCTCAACAATATATATATATATATATATATATATTTATATATATATATATATATATATATATATATATATATATATATATATGCAAATGACCTCTAACTTAGTGGTTACAAGAGATACATGCGGCCCAAGTGGTCGAAAGTTCGAGCCTCAGTCGAGCCGAGTCCGCCACAATTACCCATTGCTTCAAAAAAAACATATATATATATATATATATATATATATATATATATATATATATATATATATATATATATATATATATATATATGCAAATGACCTCTAGCTTATGTAGGCCTTTAAAAATGAAAGTCACGCTGAGTTGATCAAGACAGAGTCAAAAGTCACGCTCAGTTGATCCAGACAATATAAACAAATCACGCTGGGGAGACAGCTCATCATTTGTCAGAGAGTAATTATGACTGACAGCACAACAGTCGAAGAATGTCTCTTCGTATGCCATGTATGCATAGACTTCGAGAGATCATCGTCGTCTATTGCGTGATTTTCGAAATCTTCTTCAGCAAGACTCAGCCTTCGTCGAGTTGGCGTACCAAAAGGGTTTCTTGTCATTTAATGCGACTGACAAAGCAATCACTGTCAGAGATTTTGTGTCAGTCGAGACACGCCGAATCAAGACAGCTGGCAGTTCTATCTCAAGTCTGCGTGTATTTGTGATCTTCATCTCAAGTTTGCGTGGATTCTCCAGTTTTCTTCCTCAAGTTTGCGTGGATTTCCGAGTTCTTTGCCTCGAAGTCTGCGTGGATCCTGAAGCTTCCTGCCCCAAGTTTGCGTGGATTTTGAAGCTTTCTACACCGAGTTCGCGTGGATTTCGTCTTCAACAAGTCTGCGTAGATTTCATCAATTGGAGTACGTGGCAGCCATGCCACTGATCTCTCGCCTGCATGTCCTGTAACTTGCACACGACTCATGCATGATTGCCATGTGTCTAACAGTTACAGGCCACGTCCAGTAACTGCTCACAACTTGCGTATGTTAAATCCTGCGTGATTTTCAACTAAGCACAGGCTGTGAAGACAGTTATCTTTTCAGTTATTATTTTTGACTCTATAAATAGAGTTCTTTTTCTCATTCATTGTACAGATACATTGATATCTACTGTCAAAATTTTGAGAGCTTTTCTTCTTCGCATAGTCTAAGGGATAAAGCGATCGTCTTCTAGATCGGATTCCTACAGTTGTAATTTTCCCAGAAACACAACAAATAAAGAGAATTTCTTTATGGAAAACAAATTGGCGACTCTGCTGGGGAAAACCATCTTCTCTTCTGAGATGGCAACAACTCAATGCGACACTTCGTCAATCGGCTCGACGAAGAAGGTGATGACGATCAAATTCGATCAACTTGCCTATGAAGAAATGCAGCGGGCTAAGGGTGACAAGCCTACTCCAGCCTCCATCATCACTGCCAAGTCGAAGGGACACTCTGTCTATGTCCCTAAGAATCAGTTGGCAGTCAATGGTGAAGTCTCTGCCACAGTGTCTACTCCTACCTCTGGCAAGAACTCCACTGCAAGCACGCACACTCTTGTGCGCTCGAAGATGACAGTAATCAAAAGTCACGCTGACAGTACTGGCTCCTTAGCCAAATCTGTTCTAGCGTGCAAATTCAACCCTAAAGTCACGCTGACAGTACTGGCTCCTTAGCCAAATCTGTTCCAGCGTGCAAATTCAACCCTAAAAGTCACGCTGACAGTACTGGCTCCTTAGCCAAATCTGTTCCAGCGTGCAAATTCAACCCTAAAAAGTCACGCTGACAGTACTGGCTCCTTAGCCAAATCTGTTCCAGCGTGCAAATTCAACCCTAAAAGTCACGCTGACAGTACTGGCTCTTTAGCCAAATCTGTTCCAGCGTGCAAATTCAACTCTAAAAGTCACGCTGACAGTACTGGCTCCTTAGCCAAATCTATTCCAGTGTGCAATCCCATATTCAACAGTCACGCTGACAGTACTGGCTCCTTAGCCAAATCTGTTCCAGCGTGTAATTCTAAAATTAAAAGTCACGCTAACAGTACTGGTTCTTTAGCCAAATCTGTTTCAGCGTGTATTTCATCAGAGAAGAATAACTCCTTAGTTATCTCTTCTTCTTTACCGAGTTCTACTAGAACTGGGGGTGGTCTTCCCCACAAAGTCCCTTCGAAAAGGAATAACTCTTTAGTTGTTTCTTCTGCTCCTGTAGTTTTTACTTCAGGAACAGCTTTGACTGATACTTTTGTTAGTCAAAGGAAAGGAGATGGTCTTTTGACTACTCTTTCTTCTGGACATTCTATGTCTCAAAAGCTGATTGAGTCTAAGAAGAAATATTCCTTAATATCTTCTTCTTTGACTTCTTCAAATTGGGCACAGAATCTGTCCATTAAAGAGGGTCTGTTACCAACTCCTAATCAAAGGAGTGGTTCAACTCTTCCTTCTCTGCAAATATCCAGATCAATGGAAAGAAAACTCCATATTTCCAAAATTAATGTGTTACCTTTCACTGATTTAAGAACAAAACTCAGCACTTCTGGTGTTAAGAAACCATACCAATTGGATATGAAGATAAAAGATCCAGATGCAGAGTATGCAAGAAATTATGTGGCTCACATTAATCACTCTTTGTATAATCAAGAGCCATCAAGACCCAAGAACAGGAAGTATACTCCTCAATCTTCACAAACAGATTTACGGGAATATCTTCAACAGAAGAGAAGGAGTAATTCTATGTCAAAGGAACATGCTGAATGTGACTTCTATCCAAGAGTCATAGTTCAGTGCAGATGTCAATCAATGGTTCAAGACCATGGTGATCATGAATGTGACTTCCAGCCAAGAACCACAATGCAATGCAGATGTCAAACTAAACGACAGTCTATCTTCAATAGGATTCAGTATGAACCTATGCCTGATGAAGATGAGCCTTTGTTTGCCTCTGTCAACATGACTTCTCGGGACACCGGGGGTAGAGTTGATAGTCCAGATGGAGTATATAGAAACACCAGAGCAAGAGTCCTGGCTTCTAGTTAAAGAAATTTGATCCCTGAAATTGATTCTGAATTTCTTGGAGAATCTAACTTCCCACCTCTTCCTACTGGGGGTAATTCTCCTATAGTTGACTTTGATGCACGAAGCAATGATTCAGAGCATACAACATCCACTAGTTCATCAATAACCCCTCATACAGTCACGACTTACATGGTTGATGGGAATACTGATGAACCTTCTTCTTCCTTGACTCCTCAAGATCAAAGAATTACTTCTTTGGAACAGCAAATAAAGTCTATGACTGACACAATGAAGTCGATGTATGAACTCATGACAGCTCAGTTGCAAAATCGACTGACTGTACCAGATGCCATACCAGTTGATACTGATATAAGTCCAGTACAAGTTCCTCCAGTAGTACAATCCAATACTCCTGGACCAGCTCAACTAAATCCTAGTCTCTCTGGAGCTGGGGGTAGTGCTTACAATGCTGTTCCTCCTCCCAACTATTCTCTACAAGCCACAACTCCACAATCTTGGGGAGTTGTCTCTGAAGAATTGAAGAATCTCAAAACTCAATTCGAGGCATTCAAACAGAAGGATGGTTTACAAAGGTTAGGCATCAAGCAGCCTTATCCGATAGAATGGAAGCAAGTATCATATCCTCCTAAATACAAGCCTCCTACTATCTCATTCTATGATGGAACCACTTCTCCAAGTCAGTTTATTAATCACTTTAAAGTGATGACTGATCAACTGCAACCAAGTGATGCCCTCCTTACTCGGGTATTTATTGGATGTCTCAAGGGGACGGCTTATGAATGGTATAGAAGTCTCCCAGCTGGGAGCATTACCTCATTTGCTGGTTTCAAACAGATGTTTCTTGAAAGGTTCTATGAAGGACATAATGACATGACTATGTCTGCTCTTATTAGAATCAAGCAGAAAAATAATGAATTTACAGAGGAATACATTGAACGGTTTCGAAGAGAAGCTCTGAAGATGCCTCTTGGAACTCCTGATACTGTCACCATTGACACGTGCAAATCAAACTTGTTGCCAATCATCAGTATGTGGACAGGGTCCACTCAATTTCAAGATTGGCCTTCCTTCATAGTCAGTGCCAAAGCTGCAGAAATCAGTGCTGAAACCTTCAAAGGTTTAGGAGTGCAGATGACTCCTAAAGAAACAGGACAAGGTGCTAACAATAAAAATAATGCTCGCAAAGGAAAAGAAACTCTTAAAGTTAATCTTCAGAGCAAAGATGCATCAAATGTTCAAACTCCTGCCTCTACGACTCAACAATCATGAACACCTCGCCCCAAAGAAGAATATTCGTTTGATGACGACGATATCCTTGGTATTTTTGAATGTCTGCTGAAAGGTAATAAAATACAATTACCAGAGATCAAGAAACCTGATGAAGCTGGTAAAACAGATCATCCTAAATACTGTCCATATCACAGAATGCTAGGTCACACAATTCGTACATGTTATGTACTGAAAGGAAAGATCCAAGAAATGATTAAGTCTGGAGCTATCTCTCTTACTCCAAAAGAGAAGACTGTCACTTCTAATGTCGTCTCTATGCAATTTGGAGACTTCCTTCCTCAATTTCTTGAAAGCGGAATCGTTCCTATTCCCAAGGCAACTCTTGAAATAGTAAATATTCCTCCTCCACAGTCTGAAGGATTAGCACCAATCACTTTGGAGACTGGAGAAATCATGTGGATCCATCCTGATCTAATAACAGACTTTGAATCTCCTTCTCCTCAAAAGATTTCTTCTCGAAAATCCAAGAAGGCTGGAAAGATCAAGTCATGTCATATGACTTCTCTTGGGTCTACCTCTGACACAGAGCCAAAAGACAAAGAAGAAGCACTTGTTAGTGCTACTCGAACGGGGAAACCTTACCTAAAGGATTATTCTAAAAATCCTGAGGATCCTACTGATATCCCTCCAGCTGATAAAGATGCTCCTAATGTTCCTCCTGAAGAAGAATCATCTACTGCACCTGTTCCTTCAACTACACCAGTTGAACCTGTTTCTCCCAAGCCTACAGCTCTGGAGAAAGGCAAACAACAGGCTCGGTTTGATAAGCCAATCAAGAAGTCTTCTCCTCTTGGACTTCAGAAGCCTTACAACTTCGATATTTTGGCTCAACTTGCTAATACTCCAGCTAGAATGTCCCTCTTTGAACTTCTACGTCTTTCTAAAGAAACTCGGGAGACGTTAAGTGAAGCACTTCTACAAGCTGACTCTTGTCTTGCACAATTGAAGAAGCCAGATGCGGAACCTGCCACTTGCTTACATTGCAACAGTGTACTGGAGATTATCCCAAATATCACCTTTACACAAGACGACATGCTACTGGAGGATAATCGACATGACCGACCTCTCTACTACACTGGTTATATTGATACGATGAAGATAGATCGTATCCTCATTGACCCAGGGTCTGCTATAAGCATAATGCCAAAGAGTTTGTTGGATGAACTAAAAATCCCTCTTCACAAGCTCTCCAAGACGGTTACTACTATCTTGGGATTCAATCAAAGCCGAAGTGAGCCTTTGGGAAAGATTCATCTGAAGCTTCAGATAGGCGATTTCAGATCTAAAGTCACTTTCTATGTGATAGAGATCGCGGGATCCTATAATCTTCTTCTGGGGAGGCCCTTTCTTCATGAAAATAATGTGGTGCCCTCTACTCTTCATCAATATTTTAAATACATTGATAGCAATGGAAGAGTACAAAAAGAAGTTGCTGATATAAATCCCTTCTATGGGGTTGAAGCTTATTTCAACGATTCCCGAATGTACAAAGAAGAGTATACAAGGATCATACAAGCTATGGAGAAAGAAGATGCACAAAGTGAGACTTTAATAATCCCTGTTAAAGGTCGAACTACTCAGCAACAATCTCCTAAACCCTCTGGGGAAGATTTTTTCATCATTCCAGTGAGTGTACGGATCTCTCCGTTACCTCAGTCATCTACTCAAAATACACTGATCATTCCTGTCAGTAGGCGTACTACAGTTCCTGTATCTTCACAAGATACTCTGCTAATTCCAGTTGGAGGGCGGACTACTCTTCCTACTCAAACTTCAAGGGAGCTCACCTCTTCTGAGCCATTGTTATCGATCTTAATCGAAGCAAAGCTTCTTCTTCTTCTCCCCCTTTAGTCATTGACTTGGCTAAAATCTCTAAGGCTCAGCCTTCTTCCAATGTAAATATTGCTGCTTTACATTTAATAAAAGTCTCCACCTTTGCAGTACGTTGATGTGTGTAATTATGTTCATAGTTATTTACATCTGTTAGATGACTTGAACACAATAACCATAGGAGTTGTACAGACTGTTCATACAGATGTATCTCTAGAACCTGTACAATCTTCATACTTTCTAGTTCCAAGCAGAAAACCAGGAGACATTCTAATATTCTTCTACAAAAGGCCTCAAAATCCTTCTGATCTTGAAGATGATGACAAAAATGATGATACTGGAAGATTACAACTACGTCGTTATAGTCAGCAATCTAGAGACATCATCAAAAATATGGGCTATGACTTCAGGACTGGCCTCAATGATGGAAAAGGAAGAAAAATACCTGTCCAGATTCCTCCTTTGAAATATGGAAGGACGAAATACGGATTGGGTTATACTGCTCCTACTCCTTTCATCAATATTATCCATGAAGATCCCGAGTCTGACGAAGATAAGAGATCTGATTCTTCTAGTACCACTTCTTGGGATTCCGATACGAGTATCGGTGACTTCTACTGCAACATTTTGTCTTCCAACATGGTTTCCATTGACCATTCTGAAGAAAGTGATGAAGACGAAGAAGAGTTTGAAATCTCACCTGAATCAGAACAGTGGGCCCAAA
This sequence comes from Iris pallida, assembly GCA_029216955.1. Taxonomy (NCBI): domain Eukaryota; kingdom Viridiplantae; phylum Streptophyta; class Magnoliopsida; order Asparagales; family Iridaceae; genus Iris; species Iris pallida. Next base: position 15,639,755 of record JANAVB010017599.1, read on the forward strand.
GATTAGATAATCAATGGGAGTTCCGTTTCGAGCAAAAAGAACCTTCGACTGAAGATAAACTTGTTCAAATAGATGTTGGTGAAGAGGGATCTCCCAAACCAATATTCATCAGTGAAAGTCTTTCAGAAACTGATAAGAAAGACATGATCAAACTCATTCGTGATTACATCGATATCTTTGCTTGGAGTTATGAAGATATGCCAGGGCTTGATCCTCAAATTGCAACTCACAAGCTCAATATCCTGCCGAATGCTAAACCGGTCAAACAACAACAGCGACGATTTCGTCCAGACATCATGGATGCAATTGAAGCTGAAGTCAATAAACTCATTACCTCTGGGTTTATTAGAGAGGAACAACATCCCGATTGGGTGGCTAATATTGTTCCTGTTCTTAAAAAGACTGGCAAGATCAGAGTATGCATAGACTTCCGCGATCTCAATGCGGCATGTCCTAAAGACGAATTCCCTCTACCAATCACTGATGTCATGGTTGATAATACCTGTGGATTTGAACGAATGTCATTCATGGACGGGTATTCTGGGTATAATCAGATCAAAATGTTTCCAGAGGACGAGAAGCACACTTCTTTCAGAACGCCGATTGGTACATACTGTTATACAGTTATGCCATTCGGTCTCAAGAATGCAGGAGCAACTTATCAACGAGCTATGAGCACTATATTCCGTGAACATTTGCGAAAACAGTCGAATGCTATGTTGATGATATTGCAGTCAAAAGTCGACAAAAGGAGGATCATATCCAAGATTTGAAGACTATATTTGATCTAATGCGTAAGCATCAATTAAAGATGAACCCTACTAAGTCCTTCTTAGGCATCTCTAGTGGTAAATTTCTCGGCTTCGTCATTACCTCTAAAGGTATACACGTGGATCCCGAGAAGATCAAAGCCATCCAAGAGATGCGTCCTCCACGCACCTTAAAAGAGCTACGAGGATTTCAAGGAAGAATCGCTTATATCAGGAGATTCATCTCTAATTTATCAGGACGCTGCAGACCATTCAACAAACTTATGAAGAAAGGTGTCTCTTTTGTCTGGAATGATGAATGTCAGAAAGCATTCGATGATATAAAACAATATCTGATGAGCCCTCCAGTATTGGTACCTTCCGTCTCAGGAATACCGTTCCTCCTCTATACTCGAGCAATGAGTCATTCATTGGGTGCATTACTCGCTCAAAAGAATCGAAATGGCCATGAACAAGCCATTTATTATCTCAGCCGCACTATGACCGGAGCTGAACCTCGATATTCACCGGTTGAAAAAGAATGTCTAGCCTTGATGTTTGCTGTCCAAAAGACACGTCATTATATCATTGGCCAGACTATTCATGTCATCTCCAGGATCAATCCTATACGGATCATGATGAAGAAACCCAGTATTTTGAATTCTCGATTGGCTAACTGGGGAATCCTACTTGCTCAGTATGACATGCACTATATTCCTCAGAAATCAGTCAAAGGACAAGCTTTAGCTGATTTTCTGGCTGTTCACATCAATTCCAAAAAATTCAAAACTCTATGATGAAATCCCAGATGAAGTCCTAGATTCAAATCAAATTGCTGAAGAAGATCCTACTTGGCGTCTATTCTTTGATGGAGCATCAAGAATTGGTCCTAATGGCGATATTGTCGCTGGAGTTGGAATTGTTCTTGTATCGCCAGAAGGTCTTGCTATCCAAAGAGCTTATTCTCTCGATCAGCCGTGTTCAAACAATGTAGCTGAGTACAACGCATTACTTATTGGTCTTCAACTCGCTAAACATCTGAATATTCAACATTTGGAGGCATATGGAGACTCTAAACTCATTGTCAATCAGATCAGGGGTACTTATGAAGTTCGCCATCAAGATCTGGTTCCTTATCATAAAACAGCTATATCTATGGCTTCTTCGTTTGAAGAATTCTTCATTGAACATGTTAGGCGAGCATGTAACACAGAAGCTGATGCCCTTGCTAATCTTGCAGCGGTGCTGGCTATTACAATCAGACGACAACAAATGATTGTTGTTTGTAATCGAGAATTATTTTATCTTGAAAATAACTTGACTCTAGAACTTCCAGTTGACATTGAAGAATCAACATCTCATGACGTCAACACAACAAGAGGATTTGGATTCAGTCGTAAATCGATGTCATCTTCATCCGATTCCAGCATGGAATTCATCTTCAGTAACTCGACTGAGAATCAGAATACGGATAAAGATTGGAGACTTCCTTTCTTAGATCTCGTATTATATAATATTCTTTCGGATGATCCGAGTGAGGCAGCATCTATCAGACGACGATCACTCAGATTCTACTACAATCATACAACAAAGACCTTATATCGTCGAGCTTATGATGGTTTACTCCTTCGATGTGTTGCCGGTGACGAGGCTCAACAAATCATTCATGAAGCACATGATGGAATTTGTGGAGCACATCAGCCAGGACCAAAACTTCAAGACCGTATTCGACGTATGGGTTATTATTGGCCCACCATGGTATCTGATGCCATCGAATATGCAAAGAAGTGTAAAGCTTGTCAAATCCATGCAGATTTTATTCATCAACCCTCAGAATTTCTACATCCGACGACAGCATCATGGCCCTTCGAAGCTTGGGGCATGGACATTGTCGGCCCGATCAATCCACCGTCATCTAAAGGTCATCGGTTCATTCTCGCAATAACCGATTACTTCTCCAAATGGGCCGAAGCCATTCCTTTATATGAAGTTAAGACATCTAATGTCATCAGCTTTATTAAGCACCACGTCATCTACAGATTTGGTGTTCCTCGACGCATTGTTCATGATAACGGACCACAGTTCGTCAGCCAAAAATTTACTCGATTCTGTGACGATCACGGATCAATAATGTGGCTTCTACCGCATATAATCCAGCAGCTAACGGATTAGCAGAAGCTTTCAACAAGACTATCATCAAACTCCTAAAGAAGTTTGTCTCCACTAACAAACGTAATTAGAGTGACAAGCTCGGGGAATGTTTGTGGGCTTATCGCACTACAGTTCGTAATGCTACCAAATGTACACCTTTCTTTCTGGTGTATGGTTGCGAAGCTGTTCTTCCATTAGAGATTCAAATTCCTTCTTTAAGGATAGCAATCGCTAATGAACTCACTGCTGAAAATAACGATCGTCTTCGACTTCAGGAATTAGAAGCTCTGGATGAAAAACGATTATCTGCTCAACAGAATATTGAATTCTATCAAGCTAGAATTTCAAGAGCTTTAATAAAAAAGTCAGAGTTCGATCATATCAAAAAGGAGAACTTGTTCTAACAGTCAGACGTCCTATGACTATGACTCATATGAGTAAGGGCAAATTTGACGCAAAGTGGGAAGGTCCCTATATTGTGAGCAAAGTTTTCTCAAATGGAGCTTATCAACTCTCAGAATTGGATGGTCGAAAAGTTTTGATGCCTTTATATGAAAATTCCTTAAAGTACTATGTATAATGTAAATACTTTGTAATCATCAGACAAATTCATGTTTTAAAAAATTTCTATTTTATTTTCATGAATGATGATACATGATATTAAGGAAGATCACTATCATCCTTCTCTCTTTTGGACGTGGGCCACTACCGTCCTTCTCAAAGACGTGATCAGCAAAAGAGCCGAGACCTCCTTGCTAGAACCTACGAGGATTTGCAAGCGGCCATCCTCATGGCTTCCTCTTCTTCAGTCCTTCCTGGTTCGAGCAGAAATCCAGAATGTCCCTTGGTGGCTTGGGTGCAGACGAACCTTCGCCTGCTTCCGTCTTCTTCGTTTTGACTGGACCAGCAGGGCGTTCTTCAGTGCCTTTCTGAACCTTTGAGGCTATCTCAGTCTTCTTGGATGCTTCTCCAGATGACATTTTATGTTGAGGAGTAGAAGTATTCGTTCTCGCCAGATTTCTGCTATATTTATAGGCAGAAGTTCCTCATTCATCCGACGTTTCACATATTCACTAATGCTTAACGGTTCATCCATTCATTTCTCACATTCATCAGACGGTTCGCCTGTTCATTAATACTTGACGGTTCATCCGTTCATTTATTACATTCACTCGATAGTTCATCTGTTCATCATTTCCTAACGGTTCATCCGTTTATAATCTTCTATCAATTTTATTTAGTGGGGATTCGTTATTTATTATGTTTTATAACCTCTGAATCAATTCCGAATCTACTTACTCATTTGTCATGTTTTGACCTCTGCATAGAAATTAATCTATTTTCTTTTGAGTTCCTACATATTATCACGTCCATATACCTCTGATAATATCATAACTCTAAACAGAAAAGATATTTTATTATCTATCATGTCCATATTTATCCATAAATACAATCATTGAGCATAGAAGAATTGTCATTTCCATTCTCATTTCACCACAAAAAGTCTATTACATTTTCTTAGACTTTCTTACAAATCATATGGAAATCTATTACAAATCTTGGATTTTCATTCTACACCACAACATAACCTAATAGAGATCCATCTTCTTCTTTGGATCTTCTCCGTCGGACCTTCTCCGTCAGTGTTCGTTGTTGGTTGCAATTCCTGACTGTCTGGATCTCAGTTCGACCAGATCAGCAGGAATCAAACTCTGGTCTTCTCTCTTAGACGAGAGAGAACCACAGAGTGTGGCAGCCCGAAGTCGTGGTGCTGCCAATACAACTGGTGGATTAGGAGCGCCTTTCAGAGGAGACAGGAATGTATCCAACCTTGGGATACAATTCCTAGTTCTCCTGCGAAAGGAACTCTACTACCCGATTTCTCGGTAGTAGAGTTGACTCCACCATCCACTCTCCTGTATAAAGGCTCTTCCTACCATCTAAGGAAGACCCTTCTATCCCACGAAGAGTTCTGAGTTGTATGATTTATGCGTCAAAAGCGAGACTCCATGATGTAGATGTCAGCAGGATATTCTCTACAGCATCCACATCCCCAATGCCAGTTCTGAAGAAAATTTTCAGCCAAGTTTCTGGCAGAAAGATCACAGAAATCATTCAGTATGCATTTATCAACAGAGACAGGCGTGTATTGTTCAAATCAGAAACAAAACAGAAAGCCTATCTTCAACAGCCAAAAAGTACACGTATTACACTGACTTACCTTCAAGTTTGGTGCTAAGGATCGGCAAACTCATATTTGATACAGTGTGCAGAAGTCGAACATAGAAAACATTGCTTTCCTGTTTGAGAGTGAAATCTCCCAAAAATTTCATTCTCGAGAAGAAGAAGAGGAATGGGAGATGAGTATTGCGAAACTCTTCCATCTATTTAAAGGGCAAAGTACAAGTCCATTCTTGGAAAAGATCCGCATAAATAGCGCTCATAAATTGTGGAATGAGTGTCACGTGTGCTTTGGAAGACAGAGCAACATTGGAAACAATCAAAGACTGCTGATTAATATTTCTCATTAAGGCACGCAGATCAAACACAAAAGTTGTACTTCATTTCTTAAGACAGGCACTGATGGCCTTACAAAAGACAAAACAAAAAGTGCAACAAAAGCACAAAAGACACGCTCTATTTCCCAGAGCGACTGAGCTTGGTGCCTAGTTCTTCTACGCTCCTAACTCCCAGACAGTGCAACAGAGCTTTAAACATTTCACGCTGCTCTATGAGGCTGCGCCCATCAGAAGAGGACGAGCCATCCAAGCCAAAATAGCTCAAGAAATTCTTGGCTAGTTGCAAGGGATCATCTTTGAGCTCGAAGACAAGGGGCTCTGGCTCTTCACCCCTAAAAGTGGGGTCACCATGAGAACAAAAGCCCAACTTGCGTGCTTCTTCCTCAGCTTTCTCCTTTGGTGTCATATTGACGTAAGATGAAGATTAAAAATGGAACTTCTTCCTGTTTATATAACTGAGTTTTGCCGGCGGTTCATATTCCACCATAAATTGGATACAATCAGTCTCGGAGAACGAAGAGTCATTATGACATTTAATAAGTTCATTGGATGTTTTCAAAGAACTTCGAAGTCTTTTCGACTTCCGAAAAATTTTGAAGTCATCTCAGCGTGACTAAATCCATTTTACCATCTCTATTTTCAAAGTATTTCGAAAATTTTGAAGTCTTTTCAATTTTTCGAAAACTTTGAAGGGGGTCTTGTAGGCCTTTAAAAATGAAAGTCACGCTGAGTTGATCAAGACAGAGTCAAAAGTCACGCTCAGTTGATCCAGACAATATAAACAAATCACGCTGGGGAGACAGCTCATCATTTGTCAGAGAGTAAATATGACTGACAGCACAACAGTCGAAGAATGTCTCTTCGTATGCCACGTATGTACAGACTTCGAGAGATCATTGCCGTCTATTGCATGATTTTCGAAATCTTCTTCAGCAAGACTCAGCCTTCGTCGAGTTGGCGTACCAAAAGGGTTTCTTGTCATTTAATGCGACTGACAAAGCAATCACTGTCAAAGATTTTGTGTCAGTCGAGACACGCCGAATCAAGACAGCTGGCAGTTCTATCTCAAGTCTGCGTGTATTTGTGATCTTCATCTCAAGTTTGCGTGGATTCTGAAGTTTTCTTCCTCAAGTTTGCGTGGATTTCCGAGTTCTTTGCCACAAAGTCTGCGTGGATCCTGAAGCTTCCTGCCCCAAGTTTGCGTGGATTTTGAAGCTTTCTACACCGAGTTCGCGTGAATTTCGTCTTCAACAAGTCTGTATGGATTTCATCAAATTGGAGTACGTGGCAGCCATGCCACTGATCTCTCGCCTGCGTGTCCTGTAACTTGCAGACGACTCATGCATGATTGTCATATGTCCAACAGTTACAGGCCACGTCCAGTAACTGCTCACAACCTTGCGTATGTTAAATCCTGCGTGATTTTCAACTAAGCACAGGCTGTGAAGACAGTTATCTTTTCAGTTATTATTTTTGACTCTATAAATAGAATTCTTTTCTCATTCATTGTACTGATACATTGATATCTACTGTCAAAATTTTGAGAGCTTTTCTTCTTCGCATAGTCCAAGGGATAAAGCGATCGTCTTCTACATCGGATTCCTACAGTTGTAATTTTCCCAGAAACACAACAAATAAAGAGAATTTCTTTATGGAAAACAGCTTAGTGATTAAGAGAGATGCATGCGGCCCAACTGGTCGGAGTTCGGGCCCCATTGGAGGTGAGTTCGCCACAATTACCTATTGCTTCAATATATATATATATATATATATATATATATATATATATATTGAAGCAATAGAGAGAGAGAGAGAGAGAAAAAAAAAAAATATATATATATATATATATAGAGAGAGAGAGAGGGAGAATAAGCGAGGTGAGGTGGCTATATGTCACCCCCCATGCTATCATGATGACTTGCACACTTTTCGGTGCATGATAATAGCATGTGGGGTGACACATAGCCACACCCATAGACGGCACCTACCTCCCTCATTCTCTCTCTCTCTCTCTCTCTCTCTATATTTCTCTCTCTCTCTCTATATATATATATATATATATATATATATATTATATAATATATATATATATATATCCAAATGACCTCTAGCCTAAGTGGTTAAGAGAGATCTATACGGCCCAAGTGGCTGGAGTTCGAGCCCCAGTGGAGGCAATTCGCCACAATTATCCATTGGGCCGATATCTCTTATTAATATATATAATATATATATATATATATATAATATATATATATATTATATATATATATTATATATATAATATATATATATAATATATATATTATATATATATATATATATATATATATATATATATATATATATTATATATATATATATATATAATATATATATATATATATATATAAATATATATATATAAATATATATATATATATATATATATATATATATATATATATATATATATATATATATATATATATATCAAAATATACTTAATAGCAAAATTGTGGACTATTTTGTTTGGTATCCACTATGGATGGATACATGTCATTAGCTCGAGTTCTACTTTTCGAAGAATTAAAGTTAATCTGGAAGACTATAAGTGCTTTTGGTAAAAATATGGGCTAATTAGAGTTTAGACCCTGGATTTTATACCAGTTTAAAGGTTAAGCCCTAGCATGTCCAATTGAAAAGTTTAGATTGACCTTAGACTGGTAAAAATATGGGCTAATTAGAGTTTAGACCCTGGACATATTAGGATAAACTCTAAACTTGTATAAAATATAGGGTATAAACATTAATTAGCCCTAAAAAATTTAAGTTGGGAGAGGAGTGCAGAGAACATGAAAATATTATGTTTGCATATTTGCAATGTTATTTAAACATGACCCGAGTTTAATTATGTTTGTTGTTTTTTGGTTTCGATTCTCTTTACTACTAAAATACATCGAATTAGCGACTGCCATATCCGTCGGTAATCCGTCGTTAAATCAAATTAACGACGGCTAACTGACAGAATTTGGCTGAAAAAATCGTCGAAAAATAGCCCGTCGCTAAACAAAGTCCATCGCTGTTCTGTCGCCATTCGACTGCTTAGCAACGGATTGCCATCATCAAGGATCGAACATTTAGCGACGATTAGCCAACGGATTTTCGTCAAATCAATTATCGGAAAGTTTTTGATATTACTTTTTAGTGACGGATAGGTCCGTCGGTAATATGTCGGTAACTGCGTATCATAGAGTTTCTGATACAGAAAATCTGACGTGAATTCGTCGCTAGCCATCGCTAATACTCGACAGAAGAACGATGGTTTAGCGGCGGAATATCCGTCGCTTAGGTTCTGGAAATCTTTATATTTTCAGAACCTTGTCGACGGATAATCCGTCACGAATCCGTCGACATCCGTCGCTAACTGGAAATTCTCCAGTTAGTGACGAAATATTCCATCGCACAGCCGTCACCTTTCGTCGCAAGTCCGTCGCTAACTGAAATTTTTTTGAAAAAAATTACATAAAACACAGCATTCCATGTTCGTACGACATCTGAAACGTCGAAACATCAAAAAATGCATCACACCTCACACAAACCCACAAACCAATATACCTCACACACCAATGTACAAAATATCTATCACAAATACATCACACAAACCAACATACATCAATGAACCAACAAACCAATATACATCACACACCAAATATACAAATATCTATCAAAAATACATCACACAAACCAATATACATCAATGAGACCCGGAGCAACCCTCCGTTGACTTTCTATATAATAAAAGTCTAGGTAATAGCATCCAAAATATCCAAGTCTATAAAATAACCATGTCTAGAATATAAAATCCGTCAAGAGTTGTAAAACCATCCAAGTAAAAACCCATAAATAAGTCTATCGAAAATAAATTCGGTCAAAAATCATATATATATATATATATATATATATATATTATATATATATATATATATATATATATATATATATATATATATTCGTGTTTGTTCGCGGAAGAAACATCTAGGACATATTATGCTGGCCCAAGAGTTAATCACCTGCATGAAATTCCCAGTTAGAGGGGGCAACATCGCGGTCAAAATCGACATGGAGAAAGCTTATGACAGACTAGATTGGAAATTCATGATCTGGGTATTCAAGGCATTCAGTTTCTCGAAAACCTGGACCAACATCATATGGAGGTCCATCAGCAACTCTTGGTTCTCTACGGTCATCAATGGTCAAGCCCAGGGGTTTTTCAAATCTAATCGCGGGGTCAGACAAGGCGATCCTCTATCATCCACTGTCTTTATTATCGCAGCAGATGCCCTGAGCAGGAACCTTAAAAACATGGTCAGAACCACGAACTTCCAGCACTACCACATGTCCAGCGGATGCCGCATCATAACTCACTTGGCTTTCGCCGACGATTTACTCATTTGCTCATCCCTGGACGAAGGAGCGGTAGAAGTTCTCCACAACACCCTGCAGAGGTACTCTAGATGCTCAGGCCAAAAGATCAACCCCTCCAAAAGCGTCATCTACGCCCACCACAACATCAAGAGAGAGCAAGCTATCAACCTCGCCAACTTAACTTCCTTTTTAGTGAACCATCCCCCGTTCATCTATCTCGGCTGCCCTCTTGTTTACGGTAGATCCAACATGGACATCTACGAGAACTTGATAACTAGAGTCAGGAAGAAACTTGACAGGTGGCATAACGTCACCCTTTCCCCTGGCAGCAAAATGATCCTCATCAATCACGTGCTCACCTCTATCCCCATCCACACTCTGGCCGCATGCTCCCCGCCCAAGAAGGTTCTTTCTTTGATCGAACATATCTTTTACAATTTCTTTTGGGGACACTGTAATGGTCAAGATAAGCATTACTGGGCTAGCTGGGAAACCATGGCTCATCCGACTAACGAAGGAGGGCTGGGATTTACCAAACTTACTAATATCATTAAAGCTTTCTCGATAAAATTATGGTAGAAACTTCGCACGAGCAACAACTTATGGACCAGATTCTTGAAGGCAAGGTACTTCAAGCACATCCACCCTTCAATGGCTAAATCCAACTGCAGATCCTCAGCGGCTTGGCGTCGTATCCTAATCGGGAGAGACCTTGCCGAGCCGGCAATGAGACTCTAATTGGGGGCGAGCGAGTCGGATCCATTCCTTGAGAGATGGATTGGGGATACCATGATCCCGAATCTCACGGAGATCCCTAGAGACAGCAGGATAAGAGATGTAGAATCCCAGCACCGACGACTGGAACTGAGACAAAATTAGGGACTGGTCTAATAACGAAACGGCGGATAGCATCCAAACGCGCGGTTGAGAATCAGCCGTGAGGCCGACGCGCTGAAGTGGTCGCTCGAGGCCTCGGGGGAATTCTCGGTGCGGTCGACGAGAATCGTTGCCCAGGGAAACAGGCAGCCACATCACACAATTGTCCACTATTGGCAATCCTGCATCCCTAAGAAGTGGTCTTTTCTAATATGGAGAGTCATTAGAAAGAAATTGCCTACTGACGATATCCTTAATACCATTGGCATCAGCTTAGCATCAGCCTGCTCGCGCTGCTCTGAGCCTCAGATGGAGACTATAGACCACATATTCTGTTAGGGGAGCTAGGCTGGCAGTATTTGGAGGACCCTGAATCAGCTCTACACTACTGAGCCGGAGGGGGGGACGCTTCAACGATCTCGCGGCCTCCTGGGGTTTAGCCTCCCATGGCCACCAGATCGTCGCAGCAGCCGTCACGTGGGCGATTTGGAAGAATCGCAACAAGGCGAGATACGAAGGTCACCAATACTCAGTAGACCAGCTCATTCGGGAAATCTTCCGCCAATGCCGTAAAAGAAGCTCCGGGTGCTCCTACAGCCCGACAGCTTTTTGGAACCCGTTGAACCCCTAGCTCTTGGTGATTGAGCAATTTTTACCCCTCGTCTTCCTTTTGGTGGTATACTTGTATAGGCTTTGTCTTTTTGTGCCTTGTATACGTGTGGGCATTTTGAGCCTTCATTAATAAAAGAGGAGGGGTTTCCTTATATATATATATATATATATATATATATATATATATATATATATATATATATATTATCCTCTACGTACATGCAAAGAGATCTCCCTCCTCAGCTACTGTGCATAAATAGGATCCACGCCAGCAAGATCAATATCTAGCGGAGATGGATAACTGAAACTCCCGGTGCAACTGTCCTCTGGTGCCACCTCCTCCTTCACAGCTATCTCGGCTTTAGGAATCACTACCGACTCAGCAGCAGGAGGTGGCACTACCTCCTCAACAGTAGGTACCACTACCGACTCAACAGCAGGAGGTGGCACTACCTTCTCAGCAGCAGGAGGTGCCACTACCTCCTCAATAGCCATTTGTGCCTCTCTCAAGCGACGTCCTCGGGTCTTAGGTGCCATCTGGTAAGATTGATGGAAACATGGAGATTAATTAGGGATTAAACAAAATGACAATATTAGACGTGTAATGTGGAAGATTTATTATTGTATGGAAATAATAGTATTAGACGGCCTCTGCGTCCCCATCTTCCTCTTCCTCCTCATCTTCGCTTTCATCTATTTCATTTTTCTCTTCGGATACTTCAACCTCCAACGGTGAATGACCCTCAGCAGTCTTACCTTAAACTTGAAGCCATTAACGACATAGTCTGACAGTACAGAATGAGTCTCACAACCAGGATATAGAGGAGTATCTGCATCGTACACCATATTTATCTTTTCGCATATAGTTTACCTTGAGATGACCACAGGCCATAATCACGTACGAAACCCTTACGGGTCAAATGATGTCTCACAGTCACCACTTCTTCGCTCTACTTCCCCTGCTTCTCAAGAAGGCCCCCTTTCTGACCCCCCTCTACTTCCCTGCTTCTCATTCGACTCTCTCACCCTCCTATTCTGCATCATATGATATCCATCTCAACCAAAGAGTAGAGAAGTGTAAAAATATTAATATTAACCAAGGATCGATATCGAAATCGGTATCACCATGAATCTCATGGCTTGTTCTACCAAAGCATAATATAAAACCATAATCCTTTGAAAGAAAAAATTTTAGAAGGAAAAAAATTCTAGAGCTTCACATTCAAAATATTAGAAGGAAAAAAATTTGCGATTGGTGGTAGGGCGAGCTAGAATCCTTTGAAAGTATTGTGGCTTACCCTACCACCAATCGAAATTTTCTTCTTCTAATATTGTGAATGTGAAGCTCTGCTTCATGTTTGGTTTATATTATTCTCTGTTAGAACAAGCTATGAGATTCATGGTGATACTGATTTCGATATTGATCCTTGGTTAATATTAACATTTTCACACTTCTCTACGCTTTGGTTGAGATGTATATCATATGATGCGGAATATGATGCCTCATGACCCGAATGAGAAGAAGGGAAGGACGGAGGCTCACTCTATATACTCATCCGCCCACGATATACACTCTATACACTCTTACTTATGCAAGCCTTTTGAGGTAATCAGCATTATACTAGATTTTCGAAAAAATCTATAACTCTGATAGGCCCAAAAGACTTGGTATAAGTAAATTTAATTTTCAACACTTACCTAGCTACTACTAAGATATCTTATATATATCCTTCTAGGATACTCACTCTATACCGATATCTTAAATTTAATTTTCAACACTTACCTTCCGCCTGGACACCGCCTAGACGCCTAAGCGATCAAATCGATACTTATAGAAATAGTCTGATACCGATACCGATACCGATTCGTAAGACAAAGTAAATAGATTTCCAATTAAAAATATATAGTCCGATACCGATACTTTCCTGCTTCTCATTCGACTCTCTCAACCTCCTCAGCAGTTAGTAGGGCGAGCCAGAATCCTTTCAAAGGATTCTGGCTCGCCGTACCACCCATCGCAAAGGATTCTGGCTCGCCCTACCACCTAGTCGCTGCCTAAAGGATCAATACCGATACTCATAGAAATAGTCCGATACCGATACTTCGTCGCTCTACTTCCCCTGCTTCTCAAGAAGGCCCCCTCTCTGACCCCCCTCTGCTTTCCTGCTTCTCATTCGATATGTTAAGAAGTGAACGTCTTTCTTCGTAGTGGGGTCAGGGAAAAGAATGGGAAAGATAATTTTACTATATTTCTGACCGGGAACAGGACCTATCACAAGGATTCTGGCTCGTCCTATCACCCATCGCAATTTTTTTTCTTCTAATATTGTGAATGTGAAGCTCTGCTTCACACGTTTTGTTTTATATTATACTCTAGTAGAACAAGCCATGAGATTCATGGTTACCGATTTCGCCTACGATATACACTCTATACACTCTTACTTATACAAGCCTTTTGAGGTAATCAGCATTATACTAGATTTTCAAAAAAATCTATAACTCTGATAGGCCCAAAAGACTTGGCATAAGTAAATTTAATTTTCAAAACTTACCTAGCTACTACTAAGATATCTTATATATATATCCTTCTACGATACTCCGATCCGAAACCGTCGATACTACCGATATCGCCGATACCAATACTCATAGGAATAGTTCGATACCGATTCTGATACCGATACTTTGAACCTTGATACTAAGTTTATATATATATACTAATTTATATACTATTCTACGATACTCCGATCCGAAATCGCCGCTACTACCGATATCGCCGATACCAATACTTATAGGTATAGTCCGATACCGATTCCGATACCGATACTTTGAACCTTGATACTAAGTTTATATATATATATACTAATTTATATACTATTCTACGATACTCCGATCTAAAACTGTCGATACTACCGATATCGCCGATACCAATACTCATAGGAATAGTCCGATACCGATTCCAATACCGATACTTTGAACCATGATATTAATTTTTTTATATATATATACTAATTTATATACCGATACCAATACTCATAGGAATAGTCCGATACCGATTCCGATACCGATACTTTGAACCTTGATACTAAGTTTTTATATATATATATACTAATTTATATACTATTCTACGATACTCCGATCCGAAACCGCCGATACTACCGATATCGCCGATACCAATACTCATAGGAATAGTTCGATACCGATTCCGATACCGATACTTTGAACCTTGATACTAAGTTTTTTTATATATACTAATTTATATTCTATTCTACGAAACTTCGATCCGAAACCACCGATACTACCGATATCGCCGATACCAATACTCATAGGAATAGTCCGATACCGATTCCGATACCGATACTTTGAACCTTGATACTAAGTTTATATATATATATATATATATATATATATATATATATATATATATATATATATATATATATACTAAGTTTATATTTCGATACCGATACTTTGTGCGTGTGCGTGTGCGTGTGCGTGTGTGTGTGTGTGTGTGTGTGTTACTACCGGCCCCGGCCCCGGCCCCCAACCCCCACCACCACCACCGCCGACCGCCATCCCCACCGCCGACCCGAAACCCGCCGCTCCCCGCCGCCCCGACCAGAACCCCCCAGTGACCCCCACCCCCACCACCGCGACCCCCACCCCCACCACCATCGGCCCCCGCCTCTCCCCGTCGCCCCGACCTAAACCCTCCCCCCCAAGCGACCCCCACCCCCACCACCGCGACCCCCACCCCCACCACCACCACCACCGGCCCCCGCCGCCCCCCGCCGCCCCGACCACAGAGAGAGAGAGAGAGAGAGAGAAGATTACCTGGAGAGAGAGAAAAAGTCTGCGGCCGGAGAGAGAGAGAGAGAGAGAGAAAATTTGGGGGGGAATGAAAAGTTCCCCCCCCCCCTCTCCCCCCCGTCGGCTAAGTTTAAGTTAGGGCTGGATATTTAGCGACGGACTGGCGACGGATATATTCCGTTGCTATGTGGTCGCTATACGACCCTAACTGGCCGACGGAACATCCGTCGCTATGTGGTCGTTAAATTTTACGATAATTTTTTCAACATTTTTTGCCAACTTTTGCCAACTAAGCGACAACATAGTGACAGAATCTGCATCCGTCACTATATCTCCGTTGACTTAACGACGGATTGGCGACTTTTGCTCGCCCTTAAAATAAAATAAAAAATAATCGACTTTTCGACGCCAATCAGTCGAAACTTTGTCAGTAGTCGGTCGCTAATAGCGACGGATAGAATCCGTTGCTATATGTCCGTCGCCAAATGGCTGTATTTTGGTAGTGTTATCTTCTTGTGTTATTTTCTTTTTGTCTGCTAGTATGGAGGAGCAGACCTTGTTAATTAGATTGACCTTAGACTTTTCAAGTTTATATTTGTAATACATAAATAAAGAAAGCAAATTTGAAACTATTGTTGGTATCAGACTAGAACGAACGAATCTGGCTCTGATATCAGATGCTGGGAATCACGTCCTACAAGCGCTCGGATACCGTGTCTGAAACCTTGTCGCAGCCAAAACTTATGCCAACACACCTGAAATAATCAACCTCCGTCTAACGAACATCAAGCACAGATAAAGACAAGTATACGATGGTGACTATGTCACCTAAACAAATCCCAATATATATAACTCAGATGAAATTACAAGATTAACAAAAAAATCAATGATGAATCCTTTGTCCTATTAGGTTCAACCCTCTTACCACACTCAAGAAGAAACGACAAAGACTACAATAAAATCACTCACCAACCTGTAGCAATCTCCCTAACCGAACTTGATGACTCCTGGATCAGATCTCCTCATTCCTTCTATTTTATATGGCGGAAGCCCTAAGAACAAAGTACATACTTTCTCTTAGATCTCCTGGGGACAAGCACCCTGAATCTCAGCTTTTGTGCGGTGCTTTGTGCCTCCATCCTCATCCCATATATATAGGATGAAAAATCCTATTTTAGGTCATAAATAGGAAATCATAAGATAAGAATCTTGTTACACCTAAAATAGCTCATCAAAATCATATTTGAGATCATAATAAGATTTCCTAAATAGTAAACCTTGAAATAAGAATCATTCTATATCTAAAACAACGTAACATCAATTATATTTTTACCAAATCCAGACTGGTCTCCAACAACTATGTGGTCATGTTTAACTCCTTCATGATGTCAAAATTCTAGAGTTTCTTCCTTTTGCAATCTCTACAATCTCAAATGTAGCTTTTGGTTTGTAAAATCAGGACCTTCGAAAAAAAATATATTTCATTTTTGTGTTTGGATACCAAAGAATATGAGTATGGTTCACTTTTTCTTCCAATTTGTCTGAACTTTTTCAAACACCAATTTTGTTTGTATAAAAAAGTTACAATTTTCAAAGTTAAAAAACAACAAAGAATTGGTTTTTCAAAAAAAAGGAAAGGAAATTGCAATTGTCATCTTCCCTTGCACTTCTTGAAGCTCCATCAACCCAAACAAGCCGACCTTCACCTTGATTTAGAGTTTCTTGTATAATATTTTATTAAAAAAAACCGTTAACTATAGCAAACAATTGTGGAGAGGATAAATTGAAATCAGAACAAGCAAGTTGAAATGTTGGTGTCAATTCTTTCTACAAATGGAGGGTTTATGAAGTTATCTATCAATATCAACTTTATTAAAGTGCAATTCTGGATTCTACATTGCTACTTTATATTCTTTCATCATTATGGATGCAGAGAGGATAGTTTGTAATTTAAAGCTCAAGTTACACAACCGCTTATTTGTCCCTTTCCCTGCAATTCCTCACCTACAATTCTTTGAAGTTCAACTATTGAGAATCAAATCTAATTTGACTCTTCCAGAAAATATACTCAATAAGAATTCTACTATAGTCTGTTCAGAAGAAATGGAGTCAAAACCTCTATTTGAGTTTGCTGACATTCAAATCTAAGCTTCCCTTCTTTTGTCATTGTCCAAGGGTTGGTGCTCCACAGGACCACAGGAGACCTAACTTTCATTGTCCAACTAAAGCAGCAGTTTAAAGATGCATAGGAAGAAGTAAATTTTTACAACGTTTCTACTCAGACCATGTCGGAAAACCGACGCATGAACTGACGTCACATGTCGGTTTCTTATTAACCGGCTTTTCTTTACCACGTTAGCGGAGGAGTGTTTTTAAAAAAAAAAAAAAAAATTCAGTCAACCACGTCCTGACACATGGTACTGCCAATTTTTTTCGATTTTTTTTGGCCCGACAGATCTTTTCCTTTTTTTTTAACAACAATGTGACATTGATCGTCACATTGCAAAATTCACTCTTTGTTTGAACATAGAGGCATATACTATGAATCGACATACTACGCAAGTCAAGTACAGATCAAACACTCAATATACCCAATATATGGTAGTTATAACTACATGGACAAATTCAAATCTCTTATATATATCAAAAGATTGAATATAAATGTACGTCGGCTCATTTTCCTCCAAAGCCGATTCCCTTATAACGTTTCGAGAAAAAATACAATAAGATGAGATCGTAAATAAACTCATCCTCTAACTTTAACCTATTAATAAGTATCCATCATTCGACGGTGGCGATTTTTCTAACAAGGCATACAATTTTCAACAAAAAATTATTCATCCTTCTTGAATTTCAAGAACCTATGAACCGAAATCTTGTATAAGTGGTGGATGTATCGGAACTTTAAAAGAGCCTAGTTTAAGAATCCCCTAGGAAGTTAGAAGAGCATAATTTGGAAAGTGAAAAAATACAAATTCTATTTCACTTTCCTTTTATCAAATTTTATCCTCCGTTAAATCAGATTGTACTTTATTTTTTAAAAAAATTATTCGGCAGATGGGATGGAAGGATGATAGATTGGCTGTCTCTGTCTCAATTAGTTGCTTTGTCGGTTGTTTGGGAGAAGAAGGCCAGAAGGGCCTACATTCGTGTTTGCTTGTTGGAATCTATGTGCCAACCGAAAGTGGCAATTAACCTTAGAGCACCTCCAACCCTATTGTCTTGTTAAGTGTTGTGAGTCTTAGGTGGCTCCTATGTGGCATGAACCACAAGACAATGTCTTATTTATGTGGCAAAATTATATCTCAAAAGACAATGAGATAGAAAAACTCTCTCCAATGCAAAAATATTGAGAAGACAATAAAAGTATTTTTTTTTTCAACTTCCAAGACAACTTTTAAGACAACTACTCATCTTCTTTCTTTTTTTTTTTAATATTTTTTATTCATAATTGATGACATGGAAGAGAAGACATTGTCAAGTGCATTATCTAGAACAAGACAATCAACTTCACAATGTCTTCTTTAATTTTTGCCACATAAGCTTCACAATTGACTTGACAATTGCATTGGAGAAGAACTTTTGAATAAAATTTTGTCATTCCTATGTGACATTAACTTTTTTCCGTCATAATAGGGTTGGAGATGCTCTTAGCTTAGTGAAGGATCACGGTCCTCTTAGGTACTGTTTGGGAAGGGTGGAAAATGGGAGGAAGGAAAAAGTTGAGGGAAAAGTGAGAGGAAAATTTTAAATGATGGTGTTTGGGAAGGGGGAGAGAACATGGGGGAGAAAAATTTGAGAGGAAAAAGTAGGTGGGTCCCACCAAAAAATTTTCCTCCCAAATTTGGGAGGAAAATGGAGAGAGATGAGAGGAATTTGAGTGAATTTACCCCACCACCCCTCAAAAAGTTAATATTAAATCATCATTTGAGAATACCAAGGAGAAAATAGTAATTATACCTATATCCATAAACAAATAAAAAATTATTTTAAAACTTTTCCTTCCTTACTTTTTGTCCATCCAAACAAAGGAAGGAAAAATTAATTTTACTTTTATTTTACTCTCCTCCATTTTTCTTTCCCTCAAATTTTTCTCTCCCTCCCCACAAATGTTCCCAAACACATTGTTAATGCTTAGACGTCTCTTCTATCGATGCTTTTGGATGTGCAGAAAGAAGTTTTAGGATTCCGCTCATGAGTCACCATCTATCTAACAAACTATTTAGAGTCAGTTTTGACTTGTACCACGTGGCAATTAAGGGGGCGTCAGGTACTCGATTTTTTATTTGTGTATTTTCAGGACAGATTTAAGATGAAATTTTTTATTCAAATCTTTAATTTAGATTATAAAAAATTATTTTGATAAACTATTTGCACACACAGCATAACAATCCTATCAAGAATATGTGGATATTTTATTTTACCCGGGTAAAATAGCTTTTGTTTTTATACTCTTTTATTTATTTGTTTATTATTTTTCTTTCCTTTTCTTCATTCCCCCCCCCCCCCCCCCCCCCCCCCCCCCCCCGCCTCTTTTCCTTTTTTTTTTCATTTTTAAAGTTTGTTTGGTGTTCTTTTAAAATTTTATTTTTTAAAGAAATTATTTTCAGTTTTTATCTTTTTTCCATTGTTTTAGAATGTTTTTTGTTTTTGTATTCTTTCATATTTTAAATTTTTTTTGGGGTTCTTTAAAAAAAAATCCTTTTCTATTAAGAATAATTTGTTTATTTAATTTTTATCCTTTTTATTTTTTTTTCCGATAATATTTATATGTTCACCACAAGGGGAATATAATTCTACATGAAAATTAATTCCAAAATATTTGATTACTCAAAATATAAAATTTTCAACTATATAGTATTCCCTTAATTGTATTATTCTGATAGGAATATAATTTATGATTTTTATTCCATACCTCAACTATGCTAACAAAATCAATACTTCTTATATTGTGTGTGGGAATTGCTTGTGAGCTCGCTCATAGTAGATAAATATTCAGTTGGACGGGCTCACCACGTGGTAGTAGTGAGCCATGAGTCCCCTCAATAGTATAGTGATACATGTTCTCTATTTTCTTTCTCTAATTTGGTCTTACATGAAATTCAACATGTGTTAATCTACTATTAGAGGGGGCTTAGGGCTCCTGTACCACTTAATAAAATTTTCTGTCAGAGATCATTGGCTAGATAGAATATGAATGATGGTCCCCACAAGCTACACCTGGTGAGCAGATAGCAAAGTCAGGATATCAGCGGGCCCAATATATTTTAATGAAATTGTATTTCATAGTCATTGTTGTTCTAGATATAATTTTTTTTTTTAATGTATAAAAAAGTAACTTGTTGGGACCGACAACACCTACAAAGCGCTCTAATCCACATGTTTAAAACTGTCCATAGAGAAAACTACACCGACCAACCCAAGATAACGAACCAATGTCTAACAGTGCCAAAATAGATCAAATATAGCATTTTCGGTGACCATGTCAACTGGACAAATCACAATCTTTATAACTTTATAAACGATACAAGACTAAATACAAATTTGTTGAAACCTTTGCCCAAAGGTTCAACCCCCTCACCGAACATAAGAAGAAAGAATGATATTACAATTTAAATCACTCACGCAACCCGTTAGCAATCTCCTTAAACGAGGTAGACGATTATCCGAACAGATCTCATCTTCTTGCACAACGAGTTCTAAGAGCAATGTACGGACTTTCACTTAGCTTTCTTATAGACGAGCATCATGAATCTCCCGTATTGTGTTTATTTGTGCCTCCTCCCTCCTCTCTTGTGTTTATTTGTGCCTTATCCCTCCTACCTCATATATATATATATATATATATATATATATATATATATATATATATATATATATATATATATATATATATATTAGCCTCCTCCCTATACGGTAATAACTTACGGGAGAAAGTTACAGGATAATTGTATATAAAAAAATCTTTACGGAGAGAAAACAAAACCATACGTGTCTCTCTCTCTTTCTTAAAAATAATCTAAATATTTCCAAAAATGTAAATATAACAAATAATATATCTTTCAAAACAAATCTATTTAAATTTAAATTAATATTTAAATAAATATCTTTCCGTAAAAGTAAATCTAATGTATAATCTATCTTTCAAAACAAATCTATATTTAAAAATATTAATTTTAATGTTATTATAATTATAATTATAATTATAATATTAATGTTAATGTTAAATTTAATGTTAATATTAATGATTATTTTAATATTAATATTAATATTAATATTAATATTAATATTAACGTTAATGTTAATGTTAATATTAATGTTAATCGTAATATGAATATGAATATAAATATAAATATTAATATTAATATTAATATTAATATTTAAATTAACAATAAACATTAAAATTAACATTTACACTAAAATTAACATTAAAAAATTAATAATAATATTAGTATTAACATTAAAATTAATATTTTCAAATATATTTATTTTGAAAGATAGATTATTTTTTAAACAAATCTACCATTTTTAAAAATAAAAAATAAGTCTATCTATCTATGTGATCATCTCTATTTTAAAAGTTATACCGATGGATATAATTTGTTTATTTAAGATAAAGGTAGATTTACTTTAGAATTTGAGAGATTTAAACTTTTTAAGGAATAGAAATTTGAAAGAAAAATGTGTATGTTAATCCTGAATATATATATATATATATATATATATATATATATATATATATATATATATATATATATATATATATATATATATGTTGAGAAAATCCTATTTTAGGTTATAGGAAATCGTAAAATAGTCCAGGATCATTCCAACGTCCAAATCTGATCACAATAAAGATTTGATGTAGATTTGGGACCCACAACAGTGATGTTCGCCGACAGACCGACCTAAATCAAATTTGGACCAAAATCGGTTGGGCTATGCCCAATTGTTCTGTGAGAATTAGGCAGATTTCGGTCCCAATTCAGCTAGACCGAATTCAGAAAGAACTCAGTCAATTCCCAGCAGAACTTCTCTTTTGTCCTGACGATGTCCAAACTATCCTCCAGTACCTCTATCACGACCCGATCAGATCATGCCTAGCCTACACCGTGGTGAGACGACGGTAGTAAGCTGTCTGATCAATAGTGGAGCTTATAAAGTCACAACATCTAAATTTGAGGAAATTTAAAACTTTTCATTCAAACAAACATGCAAGCTGAAACATAAAAGTACAAACTTCAAGTATTGTTCTGAAAAAGGGAAATGCTAAAACAGGGAATAAATAATTTCAGCTATCTAAGTAGGTGACTCAGGTGCCTCTAGGACAGTGTTCTCCAGGTTGGATTCCAGGGACTCCTCAGGGTACAAAACATGATCATATTATCTATTAATGAATGGCTCTTCATCCTCAAATTTGCCTATATTAAAAAATTGGGTTTCCAGTCTGGAATGAAGAAATACACAATTGTAATCTCCAACATTTTAAGCAATAAATGAATTAAGCATTTATGAAGCAGTTAATTTTTTTTTTGATGCAATAAATAATTTAAATATTTAATTGCCAAAAATAATTGAAATATTGATGCAATGAGATAATGAAACAATTGTGATTTGAATAGCTACATGTGACCGGTTGGTAGATTCAATTTGTAATCTAGAATACAGTTAGGTTTCGGCGCACGTGCAAGTGTGGCCTCAGCTATCTACAATAATTCTAAGGGGGCTTTGGTCACAAGTACTACACTATTCCCCAATCCCCAGTCAATATTTGAGTTCAAGAGGAGAACTCTGTGCCACAATGTGTCAATATGTAATAAAACAAGTATTGATTAAAATACAAGAAATAAGGTAGTGTACTTGCCTTGAGTTTTAAAAAAAGAAGATGGAAGGACGGAGGATCTCAGTATAGTCCTCGAAACCTTACATTTAATTAAGAGGATGTCTCAGTTCCAAAATAACCATTTCTAGGTGTTCTAGTTGCAATCTCTAATATTTGTCCTAGTCAATTTTCTGGTTAATAATTGCACTAACGATTTATTTACTTTAACGCCGTTACATTATTTCCAACTTGTATAAAGAGTCAACTTTTTTTTTTTTAAACTTTATTTGGAAAGAGTAGGCAACACAATTTATGGAAAAACTTGTATTTAATAATATATATAAAACTATATTTTTCTTTTAATGATAAAATGTGAAGTTGTTGATATAAATATAAAACTTGTATTTTTAAGGCGTTCTAATTTATGCAAGAACCTTTAATTTTCTGTTAGAAAGTAAGACTTATGATTCCAATTATAGATAACTAGCGTGCGATACTATCAATCAAAACACAGAGAATAAGCTATGCTACTCCTAAGTTACACAATACAGAACTCAGAGAAAGAAAGAAAAAAAATGGGCTTATGCCCTTATAACACATAATGAAAAATACATAAAGAATAATAAAAAATCCTAAGCTACGCTGCGGTGATCTTCTAAAAGCTGGAAATGATCCAGTCAAAAGGCATGAGTGCCCTGCATCTAAAATATAGAATACCAAGTAACAAGTTCTACAAGTCTAAAATAAACTAAAATCGTAAGATAGGGACAACCAGAGTCTCAGACTTGGTCACACAGTCACACGTTGCTAATAGCTTACGCCTCAACGTATGGGAATACCCAGTAGCGTTTGCGTTTCGCTAAAGGTTCATTTGACCATTTTGGTCGTCGCCAAGGTGGATACTATAAAGTCTCAACCAACCAAAAATACGCCAAACTTAATAAACCGATAAAATGTAAATATAACTCTAGAATAGTATAATTTTTATAAAAATATTTTTGAAGATAGCAATAATATATACATATATATTTTAAATGAGTCACAATGATAAGAGTATAATTAAAACATAATTCCCTTTTTAAATCATATATGTATGTATACATTTATATAAAAGCCACAGAGCCAACAATACTATACTTACATATACATTATATAAAAGCCACTTTTTATTTTAAGAGAAATAAAACTAATTCCCCAACACAACCAACTCTAGCCAAAGTCAGACCAATTCTTTACAGAATTAAATTTGAAAGTCAAGCAATTTCACAGAATACCCAAGTCAAAAATCAGACTATAGAACACATTCATAACAGAACAAATGTTCCGAACACAAAACCGTAACAACGATCTGAGGATCGTTCTACGTATCCACACGTGAGCAACATTAAATATTCGAATCCCGTAATGGGAACAAGACCGCTTCATCACAGACTACGACTACGGGGAGGGACAAACTACTCGGTTAAGAATTATACCGAAAGTCTGATGTTGGAATACGAAGGAAGGCCTCGGAATAGGATCGTACATCATCACTGACTCGGAGCCTTGGGAATGCGTCTAGACAACGACGAACGGAAGTGGTGCAAGGACAGCCACTCGGAACAACAGTAACCGCATGGGCCGCGGGTCAGGTTCGGTCGGGGAGGAGCATCGCGGAATAGCGCATGGTCGACGAAGGCGCTGGCCGAGGATCAACCGAGAGGCGTCGACAGTAGTAGGGGCTGCCTGCACGGGGGTACGTGTCAAGGCTGGTCGTACGGGGGAGCACGCCGGTGGTCGCGGAGGCACTGGCGATTGCAGAGGCAGTGGTGAGAAGGGCGCCGACGGAAGGGGGTTTGGAATTGGAGTGGGTTTGAGGAGAGGGGAATAGAGGAAAGGAACATGGTAGGAAAAATGGCTTCAAACCATTCTTCAATCATTTCACATAATCTGGCATCTGCCAACAATTTCATGGAGAACTCTCTCCCTCTCTCTCAATTGCTAGCCATGTTGAAAAGTTTACCTATACGGGACATAATGTATGGACATCGAATTCTCAGGCAACTACAAAATTGTAAGCCCTCGGGCATGAGCGATTGTAATTGAGAGAAAAGAGAGGGATGAGTGTTATATTCAGAGAGAAAGTGAGCTTGAGTGACTTATAATCTTGGCTTCGCGTCCTTGTAATCTTATTTTCAATATCAATAAAGATCATAATTTTGTACAAGTCTTTGCGTTATCCAACTTCTCTGCTTGGGACTTCTGTGCAACTATGCCATCGCTTAGCTTGTAATCAGCCGTTATGGAAACCGTCTTGCACGAGCCCAACTTAGGCTCGTACAACATCACGCCTTAGCAAGGATGATCAGTTCTGTGAAACAGGGGCGTGATACTAGCAGTAGGAGAGGTGGTCACAGTTACCATTCTCGTTCACTCTAATTCAACTTCATCTTTATTTGTTTATGGTGCTTCGTATTTATTTATATCTGCATGATTTGCAACACGAGTTGGATTAGATCTCGAGTCTACCTGTAAGGTTGAATATACTTACTGGTAACGGTCTCGTGGGAGTAGATCAAGTTTATGCCTCGTGTCATATCGTAGTGTATGGAAGGGAGTTTCTCATTCGGATCCCACCGATGGCTGGTCAGCGTCCGTTTGTTCTGTCCATCTGGAGGCGTAGTCTCAACAGCTCCAGCAGTAGGGGCCTCAACAGTATACTCAGGCTCAGGCTCAGATTCAAAGGCAGAGAGGCCAGCAGCAGAGGGGTCCAATACCCAGGGGTTAGGGTCAAGCTTTCACGCTTTCCATCAAAGAGGCTCTAGCAGCGGGAGAGGTGGTCGTAGGTACCATTTTCGTTCATTCTCATTCAGCTTTAGCTTTAGTTGATTGTGGTGCTTCATATTCGTTTATATCTGCACGATTTATGACACGAGTTGGATTGGAGCCCGAGTCTTTACCTTTATGATTGAATATACTTACTTGTAACGGTATTGTGGGAGTATATCGAGTTTATGCCTCATGTCATATCGTAGTATGCGGGAGGGAGTTTCTCGCGAGGCTGATAGAGTTTTCTATGGGAGATTAAGATATCATCCTATGTATGGATTGATTGAGTGCTCGATATGCTATGATAGATTATCATGCTAGCAAGGTTATATATTGTGTCCCAGATGAGGATGAATGCTCATTCTCTAGAGGCGATGTAGATTCTTTATCAGATGTCAAGTGGATGGCAAAGGCCGAGGAGGTGCACTTTTCCGAAGAACTATGTGAGTTTTTTGATGTATTTCCCAAGGATCTTACATGTATGCCTCAGTTCGTGAGATTTACTATATTGATTTGATTCCAGGGGCAGAGCCAGTATCAACGAAAGTCTATATGATGTTTTATTCAGAGTTGTTGGTGATGTATTAGTCTATCAAGGAGCTCAGGACCAAGAGATTCATTCATCCTATTAGATCACCTTGGGGAGCTCCGGCCCTCCTCGTAAAGAAGAGGGATGGTTCATCACGTATGGTTATTTACTATCGCCAGCTTAACACGGTGACCATAAAGAACAAATATTTTTTGCCTAGGATAGATGACTTGTTCGATCAGCTGAGTGGAGCAGCTATGTTTTCAAAGATCGATTTATAGTCTGGGTACTATTATATCAGTATCAGAGAGCTGGATATATCCAAGACATCATTTATATCTCACTATGGCTATTGGGAGTTCCTTGTTATGCCTTTTAGAGTGACCAATGAGCCTACGATTTTTATGGATCTTATGAATTGCATCTTCATGTCCCATTTAGACCAGTTTATGATAGTATTTATTGATGATATCTTGGTCTGCAGTTGGCCTGAGGCAGAGCACGAGCAACATCTTTGCTGTTAGGGTTATATACTAAAAGCATCACTTTTGTATTAACTTTATTTCCTTAAATTTTGAATAAGAATCATATGGGCAAATGTTTGCATATTATATTTGTTACAAGTGTTAATGCAAGTGTCTGATATTCTATATTATAGATAATATGGTGTGTGGTGTCACACAGAAAATCATATTATCAGTTTTCTATGGAATATATAAATAGTTCACAACCTAGATGGACTTGGACAATCCATTGGAAAGGTTATAGTGTAATCTATTATTAGTCTATCTTGACTATAGGTTTACACTAGTACACTTTGTGTGTATTTAACAAGACCACTTAAGGTTGTTCTCTTTGTACTGACTACATAAGAGAATAAACAACTCTGTTATTATGGATGCTTGTGCTCTTAATCCTGATATAATAACAGACATATATATATGTAATGTGCATTACTTTGACTCATAAAAGAGTGAGATTCATTATTGGTCAACAACCTCTATGAATTGGGTAATAACATTATATGTATGATGAGCTATTGATTATAAAAGGAATCCATGTCCCGATACGTCTGTTTGCAAAAACAAAAGTTGATCTTTATTTCAACAAACTTTGTAAAGAAGATTACAAGAATTCTGGAAAAGTACAACTATAGGAATCCAATCTAGAAGACGATTGCTTTATCTCTTGGACGATGTGAACTTTGAAGACGGTAGCCTCTGAATTTGAAGGCGATAGCCTCGGAAGAATGCAGCAGCACTTGGGCAAGAACTCCTGAACTCTCTGATATTTCTGAACTTTATGTCTGATCTCCCAGAATGAAGACTTGAAACTCTATTTATAGAGTTCTGGAAATAACTAACTTTTAGTTATTCTGAATGGCGCAAGTTGGATTGCACATGCACTGGATTGCGCAGCAATAGACTGCACAGGCAGTTGTCTGATCGTGGGCCAATTGTCTTGGACACATGGCATCATTTGATTGAAATACGCATGATCGTGTACAGACGGTTGCCACGTAGTGAGCAATTGATGGCATGAATGCCACATGTATATTTGTCAGTTATCATGATGAAGTACGCCACATGCATTGCGCTGACTTCGGATTATGCTAGGATGGATGGCGCTAGGATGAATGGCACTGGGATGGACCGCACTGCAGACAGATTGTGCTACATGTACAGCTATCCTCGAGCGCTGTGCGGCACAATAAACGAACAGTCTCCTCGTTCTTTGTGCTGTCAGTTGTCAGAAGATTTGATTGTGTCAGGTAATAATGATATGGCCACGTCAGCTTGCGCACTTGAGAATGTGTGCGATCCAGCCTGCGCAATCTGGATGATGCACAATTGGATTTCTGCGCAATTCATTTGGAAGATGTATTTCTTGATTTTTATGACTTTGTTGAAGGGTGCAACTTAATTTTTTGGGACCTACAAAACCCCCTTCAAAGTTTTCGAAAGTTGAATTTATTCAAAATTTTGAAATACTTTGAATTTTGAATTATCAATCAAGTTGTGCACGTGATGATGCTGTCTGCGCAATCGAAGGGATTACCCCTATTTATTCGGCGCAATCTAAGGCGGCCGTTGCTCTGTGAAAGACTATAAATAGTTCCCTTCGTCCTTCATATTATTCTTTACTTGTTTTCATTGTGCTTGAGAGAGAGAAATCCCCGAGCTTACTCCGACTTCATCCTTTCTTCCTCGTCGACTTCATGGCTCCCAAGCGTTCTTCTACCGCCGACAAGGGCAAGGCCCCCGCCGAGTCTTCGGCTCGGGTTGCGCCACGCCCTTCCCGACACGAAGCTGCGTATCCTGCTTTGCGAGGTAGACGACCCGATCGAAAACCCTTTTTAGGGTTTTCGACTTTACTGAATCTCAAAATCCATCTCTTTTTAGAGATGTGATCATACTGCGCCACCCTGTTTAGGGTTTTGGTTGTACGAACCCATTATTCTTTATTTTTATGAAGAATATCCTCTCGTGCAATCGGTTGAATTGCGCTGGCAAACGTCAGCGCAATTGGCTGATTTGCACAAGATTGTCAGCGCAATCTGATGCTTGCGCAATATGATGTTTGCACAATCTGATGTTTGTGCAATCTGATGTTTGCGCAATCTGATATTTGCGCAATTTGATGTTTGTACAATCTGATGACAGAATTTCTGACTTGTCTTGTACTGAATTCTGCTTTCTTCTGTTGGATGCAGTTGATACCAGAGAGGACCCGAATTATGAAATCTTCACAGGAACTTTAGCTGAACCAGAATTCAAAGAAAACTTATCCTATGTGCTCTTTCCACAGTATGCCCTTCCATCATCTCGCCAAGCTATCTTGATAGCTCAAGATAACGAGACCTTGTTAAGTTTGATGAATGGACAGCTGTTGTAGTCTGCTGACGCTGTCACCCACAAAAATCCTATGTTCCTCTTCGGTGATGCCATTGACAAAAGTTCTCAACCTAGACCCCGTGTTGAGTTGAGAACTTTTCAAAGGAAGGAGAAACTGATACAGTTACCAGTTATAGCTAGATGCCTTCCTCTGGCACAATATGCTCATGCAAGCCATCCTTGGAGGATGGATTGGGACATTACTCCCCTTCAACATGCACGGACGGGAAAAATCTGTGTCAAGAAAGGTTCGAACAACAGGGACATGTTCTATTGCTCTTCTGAGCGACACGGCACACTACTAAGAGGGCTGAAGCCAGGTTGTATCCCTCCTGAGAACTCGTCTTTGTTGCTG
Source organism: Iris pallida (assembly GCA_029216955.1). Taxonomy (NCBI): domain Eukaryota; kingdom Viridiplantae; phylum Streptophyta; class Magnoliopsida; order Asparagales; family Iridaceae; genus Iris; species Iris pallida. Next base: position 15,669,281 of record JANAVB010017599.1, read on the forward strand.
CCGGTAAGAGCACCGATTTTTGCTAACGAGTATGCAAAGGCGGAGGGCAGGTATCCTGACCAAGACATCCGGCTGACCGATTTGGTAAATCCGGATAACAGGAGGTGGAATTGTATAGCCAACTGGGCATTGGCTCAATTTGAAGATCAACTTAAAGAGATCGATCTCTATAATGCGGTATATGCTACCGTATATGGCTTCTATCCAAATCCTCATCTGTTTTTAGCTCTGGCAGAGAGGTATAACTACAGGACAGGGACGTTCATGACGTCCTGCGGGGAGATGGGATTGGCGCTCCATGAGATAAAGTATATCTCATGTCTACCAACTGGAGACTCTCCTTATGAGGAGTATGTTCCTACAAATGACGAGTTAGAGAGACTGCGTCGGAAAAATCCAGAAATGGTAGCAGTTTTCGATGAACTACTGTGCCATTATAACATATGCTCCCTGTTTTACCAGAGCGGCTCTTCTAGCACACGTTATTCCTCCAAATGGTTACCTTATCTTTTTCTCAATCATATCGTTGAGAAAAAGACCAAGGATCAGGACTCCTGCAATCCAACTTTCTTTCAACCTCTCAGCAACAGTGAAGTGATAAAGCTGATGGAAGAGAATAAGAGAATGGATATCCGAGTTACTGATGAACACCAATATCCTCCGCTCAAGCCCGGAGATTTTGTTGAAAGCTTTATAAGAATGGGATACAGGTCCATGTCTAAAAAGGCTCAGCTGGCAGGATTTTTGACATACTGGCTCCGTCGATTTGTTGTACCTGGGGCCAGCGTCGTGGTCCGCTTCTACCGCGGCGTACTTTTCGCTGCCGTCCGGTTAGTCTTCAGCTACCGGATGGATTTGCTATCAGCGATGACCTGTAGAATAAATGCAGGTCTTCGGCTGTATGTCGATTCCATGATCAAGTAGAAAGGTGAGAAAGGGAACTTCCTAAGATTGGAGTTACCCTATACCTATCTATATGGGTGGTTGCTTTTGCATCATCCCTCTCTGATGAACCCTGACATGGGGGCAGTTAGCGGCAGCTTTCTGCGTAGATTCTCCCGAAGCAAGTGGGTATACGTTAGTCTGAAAGACTGTAGACGTGCCCTCAATCTTGGCAAGGGATGGAACTTTTATAGCTTTGCTCCTCCAGCTGGTTACGAGTTCATGGCAGCAAATATGGTTGATCTGGGGAGGCAGCCATTGGGTCGAGCAGCTTTCGACTGGCTGAAGGCGATTAGACCCTCACATTTGGTATACAGATTTGAGGAGGAGTGCTACCTTGAACCTTATTTGCCGAGTCACTTCGCTCGTCAATTTGGTTATGACCAATTCCATGTGGGCAACGCAATAACTTGCCTACAAGGAAAGGGATACCTAATTGATGGTGCGAGAGCATGGGCATACTACAATGCTCGAGACACTAGGACGGTGTTCTCGATGCCCAATAAGAATGATAGTGGCCCAAGAATACTGTACACATATTCATTGTTGTACACAGCTGCCAATACATTTGCTGAGAATTTTAGTCTGGTGGATAGCTTTGCAACAGCAACACGTCTGAAGAAGGGAGCCACTGCTACATTAGCTCCAGCCAATGACGAACAGCACGAACCGATAGACGATCCACTAGAAGCTTCCAGAGAAGTAAACTTCCCAGAGGAAGTCAATCAACCACTGAGAATTTCTCTGAAAGTGGTTAAGTCTCCGGCCAAGGAGAAGAAGAGAAGGAGAGAATAACCATCTTCTCCAGTCGCGAAGAAGAAGTTGATCTTGGAACCATCATTAGAGAAGGTCACTACTAGATCCCAATCTCGGCAGATGGCCGAGACAATTCAGCGAGAAGAAGCAGCTACGCCGACCTCTATTCAGAAACAGGTCGAGGTAGTAAATGTAGAGAGTCCTGAGAGGCCTCTGCATAGAAAGAAACTAGCCCACAGAAGAAAAAGAATGGTCTCTCCTCCAAGGCAAATATTATCTTCGGTGGTAGTAAATAATGCAGCGGGAATTACTATGTCATCTCCCACTCCCGCCTCTGAGCTTAGTCCAGAACAGAGAGAGGCAACTGAACAGAGAGAGGAGGTGGCAGAGCCCAGAGAAGAAATTGAGCAGAGAGAAGAGGCTATAGAGCCCAGAGAAGAGGAAGCTGTACGATCTCATTCCCCAGTGGCAGTAACGACTCATCTTCCTGTTACACCGGGAACAACCCGCGAGGAGGAAGATCGTCTAATGATCGAGGCATTGAATGATTGTGACTTCGGTTATCAAGAAGATGCTGATCATGCCGCTGCTGCTGCTAGCGAAGAGGCTCCTGAGGACAGTGAGAGCGAGGAGAGCACCTCACCAGAGACTGTTGATGAGACACAAAATTCAGAAGAGGACGTTGAGGTCCAGACATCTTCCAGAGCTGTTGATGATACCCTAAATCCTGCTGAGGTACAGGTATCTCCAGAGAAGATTGCAGATGAAGAAGTGGCTTTGGAGGAAACTCCTGCTGTTGATCCCCAAGGTATAAAATGAAATTAGCAATCTTCTTTTAATAGATATATTGATAGCTGACATCTTTATTTTTATCCATACAGAACCCGAATCTTCTCCAGCTCCTCCAGCGTGCACAGATATAGTGCTTGCAACGACGATAGCTAGTAGCAGTCGTCATTTGTCATGCGGCTCCGAAGCAGGCAGTAGTCAGGCAGTAATGTCTGAGGCTACTTCTGCTAGGCTGGAATCTGTTCCAACAGATAACAGGCCCGATATTGGACCAAGCCACGGTAAGATTGCTTTCATCTTTAATCTTCTTTGGCAGTAACAAATGACAGGCAAAATAACAAGATTTTAATTTTGCAGAGGAACAACCGGAAGGAGCAACCAGCTCAACTTTAGCTCCTTTATTTAAAGAACCCTCCATCCAAGTGCAAGAGACTGAACGTCCCGCCGCTTCATCGTCAACAGGAGTAGCTGCTACTCCTGGTGCTTTGGCTACCAATCAGTTTGTCATTAAATCATTTACCAAGTTCTTCTTTGATTCATTGGGGCCTTTAATAGATAGAGTGATAGAGAAGGAAGAGGCCGATTTCTCCACTGTTAGAGGTCCAACCTCTTACTTGGTAAATGCCATCCGTAATCAAGGAGACGAGGCTCAGGCTACTTTTCTTGAGCACATATTAGATGAGCTGGAAACCTCAATCAAGAGTTACAAAGAGCTGAGTAAAGGAGAGGTAGAGCTTTTAGTACAAGCCGAATTTAAACGAATGTCTCAAGAAGCTGCAGTTGAGAGAGTTAACTTCCAAATTCTCTTGGATACTTTCACCATCAAATCGGCTGAATACAACTCCAAGGTGGAAATAGTGACCTCTGTTGCTGAAAGAAAAGAAAAGAGAATTGCTGAATTGAAAGCAGAGATTGCCCATCTTCAGTAAGAACTGGAAGATGAGGTCATCCCACATCAAACTGCAGTTCAACAGCTTGATGTTCTAACTCAAGAAAGGGATGAATATGCTGCGGCTCATAATGCTGAAATCACTCGCCGAATGGTAACTCTGCCAACCTTCAATGAAACATCTGGGATGGAAGAAGCTAGGAAGAGAGTGATGGAATCTCGTGAAGACCGTCTGTAAATTCTGAAGTAACAGATTGTCAATCTGATGACACCTCCAGCTTAGTATAAAGATATCTTGTATCTTCTTGTTTTTGCAATATGAAGCTTTGTAATGTCTTGAATTTTGATCAATAAAAGACATTTTTGTGGCTCTATTATTTGTTGCATATCTTGTTTAGATATAAATAATAGCGATAGAAAATATATTCAGAGGTACAGGACATGATATATTTTTGGATCTTGGAAAATAATCATATTCAATTATATCCGCTCAGAGGTAATATGGACGTGGCAAATATAATTTATTCAATATCATTATTTTAATAGATAACTTAATCAAAGATGACAAGTTGCTGATAAGAACGAACTGGATGATTCGTCAAAATGTGAGAACGAAATGAATCGTCGGGATGAATGTAATGAACGGACAGGCCGTCAAATGATGAATGGGTGAACCATCAAGTGGATGTGTGAACGGATGAACCGTCAAAGGAAATGAACGGGCGAACCGTCAAGTGGATGTATGAACGGACGAACCGTCGAATGATGAACGGACGAACCATCAAGTGGATGTATGAACGGACGAACCGTCGAATGATGAACGGGCGAACCGTCAAGTGGATATAATGAACGAACGAACCGTCGAATGATGAACGGGCGAACCGTCAAGTGGATATAATGAACGAACGGGTAAACCGTCGGATAATTGTGGATGGAATGAACGGGTAAACCGTCGGATAGATGTGTGAACGGATGAACCGTCAAAGGGAATGAATGTAATGAACGAACGAACCGTCAGATGATGGACGGGTAAACCGTTGGATGAATGTGTCGATTCATAGTCTTACGACACTCTGTCTATAAATAGAACAGAAAATCAGATGAGATGTTCACGTTCACTTTTCAACATAAAGATGTCGTCTGGAGATGCATCCAGGAAGGCTGAGATCGTCCCGATGGTGGAAGCGGGGACTGAAGAACGTTCAGACAAGCCGACTCAGCAGATGACAGCGGGTGAAGGTTCATCTGCCCCCAAGCCGCCAAAGGACATATTGGACTTCCTTCTCGAACCAGGGAAGACTGAAGAAGAAGAAGAAGCTATGAGAATGGCTGCTTGCAAGTTCCTGGTGGGTTCCAGCAAGAATGTTCTCGACTCTTTTGCTGATCATGTCTTTGACAAGGATGGCAGTGGTCCGCATCCCAATTTCAAGAAGGATGATAGTGGCCTTCCTTGATATTATGTACTATCATTCAAGATGAAATAAAACTGGATTTTATTTATGAACTTGACTGATAATTACAATCACTGTTTGTTACATTTATATATAGTATTTTTTGAGGAATTTGCCATTGATGGGCATCATTACAACTCGACCGTCTAGCTCTGTGAGTTGATAGGCTCCATTTGAGAAGACTTTGCTCACGATGTATGGACCTTCCCACTTTGCATCAAACTTGCCTTTGCTTGAGTGAGTCATAGTCATAGGGCGTCTGACCGTCAGAACGAGCTCTCCTTTCTTAAAGGCTCTGACTTTAACTTTGCGGTTGAAAGTCTTTGAGATGTGGGCTTGGTATAACTCAATATGCTGTTGCGCCAATAGCCGCTTCTCATCGAGTGCTTCTAATTCTTGAAGTCGGAGAAGATCGTTGTTCTCTGTAGTGAGCTCGTTGGCGATAGCAATTCTTAAGGACGGAATTTGGAGTTCCAGAGGTAGAACTGCTTCACAGCCGTACACCAAAGAGAAGGGTGTACAGCCTGTAGGGTTGCGGACCGTAGTGCGGTAGGCCCAAAGACATTCTCCAAGTTTTTCACTCCAGTTTCGTTTGTTAGTAGATACAAACTTCTTGAGGAGCTTGATAATAGTTTTGTTGAAGGCTTCAGCTAAGCCATTAGCAGCAGGATTGTAGGCTGTTGAAGCGACATTGTTAATCCGGTGATCGTCACAGAATCTTGTGAACTTTTGACTAATGAACTGAGGTCCGTTGTCATGGATGATCCTTCGAGGTACACCAAATCTGTAAATGACATGATGTTTGACGAAGTTGATGACGCTGCTGGTCTTGACTTCAGCCAATGGTATAGCTTCGGCCCACTTGGAGAAGTAGTCGGTTATTGCCAGTATGAACCGATGTCCTCTAGAAGAAGGAGGATTGATGGGACCGATGATGTCCATGCCCCAAGCTTCGAAAGGCCAGGAAGGAGCAGTTGGATGTAGAAACTCCGATGGTTGATGAATGAAGTCTGCGTGGATTTGACAAGCTCGACACTTCCTTGCATATTCGATGGCATCAGATACCATAGAGGGCCAGTAGTAACCCATGCATCGGATGCGATCCTGTAGCTTGGGACTGGATTGATGTGCTCCACAGACATCGTCGTGAGCTTGACGCAGTACTTGCTTTGCTTCATCACCAGCGAGACAACATAAGAGTAGGCCGTCATAAGTTCGCTGGTAGAGAGTTTTAGTAGTCTGATTGTAGTAGAATCGCAGAGACCTTCGACGAATACTCATAGCCTCCTTGGGATCTTCAGAGAGTATGTCATGGACCACGAAGTCGATGAAAGGAGCTCTCCAATCTTCATTGATAACATTGACTTCAGTAAGATTACTGAACTCAATATTATGATTGTTTTCAACGCAGAACAATTCTCGATTAGAGATAACCACCACCTGTTGTCTTTTGATGGGGATGGCTAGGACTGCTGCAAGATTGGCCAAAGTATCTACTTCAGTGTTGCAAGCTCGGCGTACATATTCAATGAATAAGGCTTTGAATGATGTAGCCATGTTGATTGCCGCTTCAAAGTAAGGTACTAGATCTTGATGGCGAACTTCATAAGTTCCTCTAACCTGGTTAACAACCAGCTTAGAGTCACCATAGACTTCAAGATACTCTACGTCAAGTTATTTGGCAAGCTGAAGACCGATGAGTAGAGCATTGTACTCTGCCACGTTGTTGGAGCAAGGCTCATCTAAGGAGTATGCTCTTTGGATAGCTGAACCGTCTGGAGAAACAAGGATAACTCCAACTCCTGCGACAATGGCACCATTGGGTCCGATCCTGGATGCACCATTAAAGAATAGACGCCAAGTAGGAAATTCTTTGGAGATTGTATTAGATTCCAATGTCTTATCTGGAATTTCATCGTAGAGTTTGGACATCTCTGGAACAGGATGAGCTGCTAAGAAATTCGCCAGTGCTTGACCTTTGACAAATTTTTTAGGAACATATACCATGTCATATTGGGCTAGCAGAATAGCCCATGTAGCCAGCCGAGAATTAAGTATACTAGGCTTTTTCACCAGTACCCGAAGAGGGTTAACTCAGAATATGACATGAATAGTTTGGCCAATGATGTAATGCCTTGTCTTCTGAACAGCAAACATAAGAGCTAGGCATTCTTTTTCGACCGGACTATAACGGTGTTAAGCACCAATCATAGTACGACTGAGATAGTAGATGGCTTGTTCGTGGCCTTCTTTATTCTTTTGGGCAAGTAAAGCACCCAATGAATGGTCCATAGCACGGACATACATTAAGAATGGTATGCCAGATATTGGTGGCACCAAGACTGGTGGGTTCATGAGATACCGCTTTATGTTATCAAATGCTCGTTGACATTCTTCAGTCCAAACGAAAGATACATCCTTCTTCATGGGTTGAGTGAATGGTCTGTAGCGTCCAGACAGATTCAAAATGAATCTCCTGATATATGCAAGTCGACCTTGGAATCCTTGTAGCTCTTTTAGGTTGCGTGGAGGACGCATCTCTTGAATGGCTTTGATCTTCTCGGGATCCACGTGTATACCCTTAGAGGTAATGACGAAGCCGAGAAATTTGCCACTAGAGACACCCAAGAATGACTTGGTGGGATTCATTTTGAGTTGATGTTGGCGCATGAGATTGAAGATAGTTCTCAAGTCTTGAATGTGATCTTCCTTCAGACGACTTTTGACAGCAATATCATTGACGTAGCATTCGACAGTCTTACGCAGATGATCTCGAAAGATGGTACTCATGGCTCGTTGGTATGTTGCACCAGCGTTCTTGAGACCAAATGGCATGACAGTGTAGCAGTAGACTCCGCGAGGCATACGGAAAGAAGTATGTTTTTCGTCTTCTGGATTCATCCGAATCTGATTGTATCCAGAGAATCCATCCATGAAAGATATTCTTTCGAACCCACAGGTGTTATCGATCATGACATCTGTGATAGGAAGAGGAAATTCATCTTTTGGACATGCTTCATTAAGATTCCGAAAGTCGATACAGACTCGAACTTTGCCGGTTTTCTTTAGAACTGGGACGACATTGGCTACCCAATCAGGATGCTGTTCTTCTCGAATAAAGCCATAAGCGATAAGCTTCTTAACTTCATCGTCGATTGCGTCCATCATTTCTGGCTTGAAACGTCGTTGTTGCTGTTTGACCGGTTTTGCATTCGGCAGAATGTTCAGTTTGTGAGTAGCAACTTTGGGATCTAGACCTGGCATGTCTTCATAACTCCAGGCAAAGACATCAATGTATTCTTTAATCAGAAGAATTAATTCCTGCTTATCTGTCTCTGGAAGGTTCTTGCTGATGAATATTGGACGAGGTGATCCGCTCTCTCCTACATCAACTTGAACTAATTGATCTTCAGTAGGCGGTTCCCTTTGTTCAAATCGGAGTTCCTATTGGGTATCCATTCGTTGAGCCCAAGGATCTGTTTCAGAACTTTCTTCAACATCTTCGTCATAGCCTTCTGAAAGTTCAACGGAGACCATGTTAGAAGATACAGTCAGCCGATGGACTTAACCAATGCTGGTGTCAGAATCCTATGATCTGGAATCAGAAGAATTAGAATGCTCCTCACTATCGGATTCAGAAGCTGCTGGGGATAATACCGGAGGAGAAGCATATCCGAGACCTCTTTTGGTCCTGCTGTAATACATTTCTGACTTCCCTTTCGGGACAGCCGTACGGATAGGAGTTTTTCTACCCTTACCGTAGTTGAGACCACTCTTGAAGTCGTAACCTATTTTTCGGATGATGTCTTTTGATTGTTGACTGTAACGACGGAGTTGAAGATGTTCCGTGTCGTTAATTTTGCTATCATCCGTATAGCTGAATTGTTGTTCAGGTCATTTACTAAAAAGTATTGGACTCTCGCCTTTCTTACGAGTGGGAACAATACGATATGAATCTTGTGGCAGTTCGAGTGAGACTTCTATTTGAAGAGATTGCACGACTCCCATTGTAAATTATTGATAGCTATCTAACATATCCAAATAGCACTTAGCATGATAAATGACATCAATATACTGGAAAGTAGATGCTTTTTCATTGATTTGTACATTTGTATTTATAGCAGGACCTTTAGCCTTAGCAGGCTTGGTCAGATTGATTACAAGAGGGAGAGAAGAAGAACGTGGAGGAGGATTAGCTTTGTTACGACGGAGGTCGATAACAAGCGGCTCAGAGAAGGTGAGCTTCCTTTTTTCCTTGTTATGAGATAACTCTATAACAAGTGGCTCAGAAGAGGTGAGCTGCCTCTTTTCCTTGTTACGACGGAGGTCAATAACAAGTGGCTCAGAAGAGGTGAGCTCCCTTTGATCATGATCATCATTTGATTGCTTCTGGACTGGCAAGTGAATAGCCAGTGGTTTGGAGGATTGAGGATGAGAAACACGCCCTTTGACTGGAATGATAAGGGTATCATTGGGCACTGTTTTTTGCTCTTCTTCAGTGTCCAGAGATAGGACAACCTTCATGAATTCGTCCTTGTACATACGAGCATCGTTGCAGTATGCTTCGATGCCTTTGAAATGATAGAGATCAGCAACCTCCTTTTGTACCTCTCTATTGTCATCAACATATTTAAAACATTGATGGAGAGTCGAAGGGACAATGTTATGCTCGTGCAGAAATGGTCTTCCCAGTAAAGCATTGTAGGAACAACCATAGTTGTCGATGATGTAGAAGGTCACCTTTGTGCGAAGATTGCCTATTTGGAGTTTTAGATGAATCTTGCCCAGAGGTTCACTCCTTCCTTGGTTGAACCCAAGAATAGTGGTGATTGTACTGGAGAGACTATGCACTGGGATCTTCGCTGCATCCAACATTGTCTTCGGCATGATACTGAGAGCAGACCCTGGATCTATCAGAATACGATCGACTTTCATCGAGTCGACATATCCTGTATAGTAGAGAGGACGGTCGTGTCTGTTGTCTTCCATCAACATGTCATCCTTTGTGAAAGTTATGTTTGGAATTAACTCTAACACACTATGACAATGGAGGCAAGAGACTGGCTCTGCTTTTGGCTTCTTCAGAAGGGCTAAACAGGTTTCAGCCTGCATGAGAGCCTCACTCAGAGTTTCCCGAGTCTCTTTGGAGAGGCGTAAGAGCTCGAAGATGGACAGCCGGGCTGGTGTATTGGCTAATTGAGCCAAGATGTCAAAATTATAAGGCTTTTCAAGTCCAGAAGGAGATGACTTCTTCAACGGTTTGTCGAAGCAGACTTATTGTTTGCCTTTGTCAGTTACCGTCGGCTTGGAAGGAATGTACACTACAACCGGTGAAGATGCAGTAGGAATATCCTCAGTAGAAGCAGGCTGTACTGGAGCAGGCTCAGAAGAAGAAGCATGATTCTCTTGGGCTTCGGGGTAATCCTTTAGATAAGCTTTCCCTGATCTGGTGCCCAGCAGGATTTCTTCATCAACTATGGGGTCAAAAGACACCATATTGCAAATCTTTGTTTTGCCCTTAGAGCGGTCTTTCTTCTTGGAGGAAGAGAGAAGTTCAAACTCCGAAGCAAGATCAGGATGGATCCACATAATCTCGCCATTGTCAAGAGACAAGGGGACGAGACCTTCACTTCATGGAGGAGGGAGATTCTCGATCTCAAGAGTAGCTTTGGGATAGGAATGACACCATGCTGCACCATCTGGGGTGGGAAGTCACCAAATTGAATTGAGACCATATTTGCGGTAACGATCTTCTCGTCTTGCTGCAGAGTGACAACACCAGCGTTGACCAACTCCTGAATTTTGCCTTTGAGCACATAACATGCTCGAGTAGGATGCCCGATGAACCTGTGATAGATACAGTACTTGGGATGATCAGTCTTACCGACTTCATCGGGTTTCTTTGGATCTGGAAATTAGATTTTATTGCTTTTGATCAAGCAATCAAAGATGCTAACAGTGTCATTCTCGTCAAAGAAATATTCTACTTTAGGACGAGGTTCCTTTGTTGGAGGTGCTGAAGGGGTAGAAGTTGACGTAGGGGGAGCTACGTTGACCACCAGAGATTCTGTTCTTGTTCGTCAAGTTGATATTCAAAGTTTCTTTTTCCTTGCGGTTGTTCTGGCGATTGCCACCACCTGTTGTCTGGTGTTCGTCCCGGTCGGGGTTAGATATTTGTACCCCTAGTTGCTTAAATTTGTCAGCGCTAACTTCAGCTGCTTTAGCGTTGACAATAAAAGATGGCCAGTCCTGGAACTGAGTAGAACCCGTCCATATGCTGATGATAGGCAAAAGATTTGCCTTGCAGGTATCTATGGTGACAGCAGCCGGAGTTCCAGGAGGTATTTTTAAAGCTTCCCGGCGGAACCTTTCAATAAAACTCTCAGCAGTTTTATTGTGTCTTTGTTTGATTTTATTGAGGGCTGACATAGTCATGTCGTTGATCCCTTCATAGAATCATTCCAGGAAGATTTGCTTTAGACCAGAGAAGGAGGTGATACAACCATCGGGCAAGCTTCTGTTCCAATCGTATGCTACGCCAGCTAAACAGCCGACGAATACTCTGGTAAGAAGAGCATCATTTGGTTGAAGTTGTACAGTCATAACCTCAAAGTGGTTAATGAACTGACTGGGAGAAGTGCTGCCATCAAACAGCAAGATGGTTGGGATCTTGTACTTCGGAGGAAATGGAACTTCCTTCCATTCAACTGGATAGGATTGCTTGATTCCCAACCTTTGCAAGTTGTCCTTCTCTTTGAAAGCTTCGAACTGAGTGCGTAGGAGCTTGACAGCTTCATTGGCATCTTCCACTGATGTAGAAGGAGTAGGTTGAATCACAGTGTTGGGAGGAGGAACAGCATGATAAGTACTACCCCCAGCACCTGATTGACTGGGTGTAGGTTGGATCTGTACAGGAGGTACTGGAAGAGATGCTACCCCCAGCCCTGCATTGACAGACACCGATGATGCTATAATTTCAGGATTTGTAGGAGGTACGGTCGATGGTACCGTATGCTGGGCCACAATGATGGAATACATACTTGCGACTATTTCGGCCATGGTTTTCAGCTTGTCTTCTAGTGCAGCTATTCTTTGTTCTTAGCTGGCTGAACTGGAAGCATCTGGGTCTTCATTGACGATATAAGCTGTTACTTCTCTGGGTACAGTAGAGGATACTGTTTGTTCTGAGCATTCGCTGTATGCATCGTAGTCGAAAAAAGAATCTTCCTCCGAGTGAGAAGGAAGAAGATGACCAGAAGGATCTTGAAGATTCCTTTGACCGATTGTGTCTCGGCTTCGAGAACGGGTATGTTGGAATACTCCTTCAGAAGATTCTTGGAGCAGATCTAAATACCGCTGGCTTGGTCTGTGAGGTTTCCCGTGCTTGGAGCACTTCCTACCCCCAGTGTCTCTGGAAGTCATATTGACGGAGGCGTATAAAATCTCGTCTTCATCTTCTAACATAGGTTCAGAGTTAGAAAAGTTCAGACGATCGAAGACAGATCGTCTTGTTGTTTGACAACAACACTTGATGACAACTTTGTGGTTACAGTGATGTCCAAGTGGTTGCACTGGAGATGTTGGGATATTGTTCCGTTTTTGCTTGAGGTGTTCTCGGAGATCAGGAATAGCAACGGGACGAGCAGAAGTTCAAGGGACATGTTCTTTGATAATATTCGGAACATGGTTCCGATTCTTCAAATATTTTGTCCCTTGAGTGTACAAGGAAGTACTCATTTCATCGGCATAGGTGTCCAGATTCTTGATCCTGGAGGTTTGCCTCTGATATTGGTTCATCTTCGGCATTGGCTGTTTATATTTTACCGAAGTTGGTCTGTTGAGATAAGTTCTTAAATCAGCAAACTCACCCCCAGGGTTTCTATTTGAGACACCAGCAACTTTCCCTGTCTTGAGCGGGAGATCTGAAGAGTTGGGTGTAATACCCAGTTTTCTGAAATTGGGGTATTTTTGAAAATTTATTATTTTTATTATTTATTAATGGTATTTTAGTCATGATATAATTTTTGGTGATTTTTTAGTTATTTAAAACTATTCTCTATGTCACGACTTATGACTTTGTGACTTTACTAGTATAACCCTAGTGTAAACCCTAGAGATTTCATAACCTAGACACTAACCATGATCATGTGATCCTAGCCATAGGTTTAGAATATCAAGTTAGGGCTTTTTAGCCTAAAGGGTATTTTGGTAATTTTCTAGGATTTATTTGGAATTATTGGATTTACGTGTTTTTATTATTATTTAATTATTGATTAGTGTCATATTAGTCCCTAACCTAGTTTAGCACTAATCTAGAGGTTAGCTACTAATCTAGAGGCTTGAGGATAGATATTAGTCTTTGATTAAAGTAGGATAAATATCTAGATATTTATACATGTGATATTTTGTTTGAATCACTCAAAATATCAACCCTTTGGCATGAAAGTCTTTGCCTTCACCTTGAAGGAAAGCCTAGGACACCCCCCCTTGCCATGGCCTAGGACACCCCCTCCTGTCCAGTTCTCTAATTCTCTCTCTCACATCTCTCTCTCTCTCTATTTCCCTCTCTCTCTATATATATGTTATGTATATATATATATATATATATATATATATATATATATATATATATATATATATATATATTTTTTTTGTATATATATATATATATATATATATATATATATATATATATATATATATATATATATATATATATATATATATATATATATTATATTATATATAGTTATATATTGGTATATATAGTTGAGGGTATATATGGGTTTATATATATATATATATATATATATTTTATATATATATATATATATATATATATATATATATATATATATATATATATATATATATATATATATATATATTATATATATATATATATATAAATATATATATTTATATATATATTTATATATATATATATATATATATATATATATATATATATATATATATATATATATATATATATAAATGTATATATATGTATATATGTTAGCTATCTATATATGTATATATATTATGTATATATGTGGGTACTATATATATTTGGGTATTATATATATATATGTATTGATATGGTTAGGTATAGTTGAATATATATATATATATATATATATATATATATATATATATATATATATATATGGGTAGGTTCATATTTTATATAGATATAGATACCTATATAAGGTTCCTAGATACATGGGCCTATGGCCTATGGCCTATGGTTAGTATGTTTAGACTTGACCAATAGGTCTAGTAGACCTAGTTTAACTAGCAAATTGACCCTTGTTGACCATTGTTGACCAAAGTCAACTATAGGTCAACATTGACCTAGAAATGGCTTGGATGAACATAGAGGGACTAGTTGACTAAAGTTTGACTAAACCCTAACTAGATGATTAGGTTAACCATATGGATTATGAGGATAGTTATATGTAGATTAAGATATGTATGGGGTTAAGTGGAATACTTAGAGATTGTGTCATGGTTTGAGTTAGTCTTATGGAGTATTGACTAGAAGTTGACCATTAGTCAAGATTGACCTGATTACCTTATTGACTAGTCTTTGTTTGACCCAAAACCTTAGTTAGTCTAAATTTGACCTAGACTTGACCTAGATTGATCATGTTGACTAGTATTTGACTAGTTTTATTAGAATGTTGACCAAGAGTTGACTTTGACCTAGATTTAACTAACCTTGACTTGTTTGATCTTGTTTGACTTTATTTAACTTAGTTTGATTCCCTGTGACCTAGTATGACTTCTTGTGACCTAGTTTGACTGTTGAGTTGACCAAGAGTTGACTTTTGACCAGATTGACCTAGAATCATGTAGTATGCATTGTATACTCTATTTTTTACCATTGTGGATACATTGTGACTTGTGTTGCTCTGATTAGGAGCCATACATCTCTCCTCAGGCAGTATATCCTCTTCAGACATTCAGTTATCAGGCGAGTACATTCTCTGACCGTTTCATACTTGCCAGGATTTATATTCTTGCTCTAGATTACTTTACTTGATGCTGACACGATTGTTATCACGGATTGGTACTATATGGATCTTTTCATGAGATGTTATCCCCCTCGGGAGCATCAGATACAGCATGTTTATGCTTTTCACGAATCATCATGTATCTCTATGCTTTCATAGATTCACGAATCGCTTGTGACTCATGTACTCTCATGTTCACAGAGCCTCTCATGAATCTCCCATTTATGGGCTTATCACGAATCTTAACATAACTTGAATGGATCCTTATGTATTGATTGGGGAAACAGGGGAGTAGAAGTAGACATGTGAATAATTCCAAAGTAGTATAATCATGTATAAACTCAGTAGTGTAATCATGTATAAATTCTAGCCATTCACATGCCTATCTTGTACTCTACATCACTAGACACTTACAGTTCTCTATATACAGTAGATATTTCCTTTACAGCTATCTCTTTTACTACATGTATCTTCCTTCAGCAGTTCCTGTATTTTACTCTATTGTATGCTTTATATTTCCTATCATACTATGCACTACGTGAGATGTATTGTGCTCGTTCCTGTCCTGACTGGACCTGTTGAAAATATTACAGAGGATGAGGATGAGGCCCTGGTGTCTACCTATTATGGAGCAGGACTAGATGACACTTATGTTGTGGACCCTCAGCAGGATCCACCTGCAGCTGAGGATGTTGCCCCAGTAGTCTAGGCTAGTTTAGCTAGTCAGTCTTTTTCATATTATCATTTTGTCTCACATTCTGAGTTGTATTTTGAGATGTTGAGATGTATAGACTCTTAGACTTATATGGGAGTTTCTGCCACATTTGGGGTGCACCTCTATCTATTCGAGGGACCATCCCAGCTACCCCAGATATGCCTCCTCCGCAGTTTCGTCAGCCACAGTTTCAGCAGCACCAGCAGCAGTTCCAGCCACCGATGCCATCTGGATTAGTGGATGCTGCACAGATGTTTTCATACTTCCAGCATTTCCTAGAGATGCAGCAGGCCCAGCAGCAGCGTCAGACAACAGAGTTTACCAGGGGCATATATGAGGCCCAACAGCTGGCTAGAGCGACGGTGGAGAGGTTGGCTATCCAGCCACAGGGAGGATTGGGACAGCCGCGACAGCAGAAGATTCCGGGCATTCAGGAGTTCAAGAAAATGAACCCCAGGGACTTCTTGGGGACAGAGGGGATTCTTTATGCTGATGACTGGATTGAGCACATTAAGGAGATCTTTCGACTGGCGGAGATACCAGTCGGACTCCAGATAGAGGCAGCAGCCAGCCAAATATGGGATCTTGCCCGTACCTGGTATCAGACGGACCCGAGAGTAGGCACTCCAGGGCAGACATGGGGATCTTTCAAGGAGCTCTTCAAGGGGAAGTTTTTTCCGGATCAGGCAGTCGGTGCTTTGGAGACCCAGTTCGAGAACCTGGTTCAGGAGAACCAGACTATAGAGGAGTATTCCGGTGAGTTTTGTCGGTTGAGCAGATTTGTAGAGGGCCTTAGCGAGACAGCGAAGACGAGGAGGTTCTGGAAGGGCTTGGTCAAGGAGGTCAAGTCCTTGACCAAGAGTGACAGGAATGCCACTTTTGAGGAGATTCTGGCAGGAGCGATGGCAGTTGAGGATGATCTTGAGCTGAAGCTCAAGAGGGGCCGTGATACACAGGAAGCCGGCCGCAGTGGAGGTCAGGCCAAGAGGCCTCACTATCAGCATCAGCAGAGGCAACCATATCAGTATCAGCAGCCGAGGCAGCAGCAGCAGGCCCCGAAACAGCAGACTACCAATTGTCCCTACTGTAAGAAACCGGAACATGGATGGGGAGAGTGTAGGAAGAGGTTGGGATGGTGCCTACTATGTGGGGCCGTGGACCACCAGCTGAGGGAGTGTTTCCAGTACACAGGCAGAATAGCACAGGGAGCAGCACCAGGAGCAGGAGCCAAGGCTCCGGTAGGACAGCAGCAGAGGGGACCGTTACAGCCACAGCAGCAGAGATTTATGCAGTTTCAACAACAGGCTGGAAGAGGTCAGCAGGGGCGAGCTTACGCCATGACAGTTGAGGATGCTTAGGCAGTTGGCGATGTGCTTGCAGGTTCTGTTCTTCTAAATTCTATTCCCACCTTGCTTCATTATATCTATCTTGAAATCCAATTCCATCTGCTCCTACCTGTTTCTTTATTAGTGATAAGTTTGACCTGGTAGTTCTTTTTGATTTTTGTCGATTGTTTGTTTCTTCATTTCTTACTTAGGAGTAGGAGTAGCTTTAGCTATTAATATAATTCCTTGAATAACTTCTTTTGTCAAGAAATTTCCCTTAAATAAATTAATGTATGTGTTATGCCTTTTGACTTAGAATTGATAGAGTAGCTCTGACCATAGAATGGTAACCCTTTTAGCCCTGTCAATTATTGTTTTCTTATCATACCAGTCTATACCTATGACCAGGACTGCCCACCTAACCTGCCCCTTGTACCACTATTGCATCACAATTTCCGGTTCAATTTAGGCCATAGACCTTTCCCACCCTAAATTATGATCATCGTAGGCACATTACTGTGACTTTTAAATTAGGAGCACAAGACTAGTCGTTTTCTCAAAACTAATTTCACATACATGACCTAAACATGAAACTCTACACCCATGACCTTAGTGTCCCACTCAGGCATACCATCGTGTGCTTCATTTTCTTAGTACGATTTTCCTGACCCGAGGCTCCATCCTGATTTACCCTATGGAGTTACTTATGGTTTCGATTTGAATTAAGGACACCTTATGACCTAAAACTGTCAGCCAATTTTTGGACATGACCCAGTATAGGTCTACTACCCATATTTTGCTTGTTGACCTTGCATGTTGCTAGGTAGTAGCTTCGACACTGATTGTTGGAGGTTTGACCTAGGAGGAGTACGACCATCTAAATTTCGAGGACGAAATTATTTTAAGGAGGGTAGACTTGTAATTCCCAATTTTCTGAAATTGGGGTATTTTTGAAAATTTATTATTTTTATTATTTATTAATGGTATTTTAGTCATGATATGATTTTTGGTGATTTTTTAGTTATTTAAAACTATTCTCTAAGTTACGACTTATGACTTTGTGACTTTACTAGTATAACCCTAGTGTAAACCCTAGAGATTTCATAACCTAGAGACTAACCATGATCATGTGAGCCTAGCCATAGGTTTAGAATATCAAGTTAGGGCTTTTTAGCCTAAAGGGTATTTTGGTAATTTTCTAGGATTTATTTGGAATTATTGGATTTATGTATTTTTATTATTATTTAATTATTAATTAGTGTCATGTTAGTCCCTAACCTAGTTTAGCACAAATCTAGAGGTTAGCTACTAATCTAGAGGCTTGAGGATAGATATTTGTCTTTGATTAAAGTAGGATAAATATCTAGATATTTATACATGTGATATTTTGCTTGAATCACTCAAAATATCAACCCTTTGGCATGAAAGTCTTTGCTTTCACCTTGAAGGAAAGCCTAGTACACCCCCCCTTGCCATGGCCGGCCATGGGGTACCCCCTAGCCCTACACCTTCCTATATAACCCATTGTATTCATTCATGATCATTTTTACATGAATTTTAATCCTACAAAATTCTATTTTCTTCAAACCTCCACAACTTGATCATTTTTGATCCAAATCACCTCTAGTCTTTTGCATTGGGACCCTACAACATCAAGGGTGCTAAGGGAGGCTAGCAATCCAGAATTTATGAGCTTTGGGCATCACCAAGTGGAAGGAAACACACCCCCTCTTTATTGATTTTCTATTGGAATTGCATAAATAGGTAAATGCCCTCAAACCTAGTTAATACTCTATTTTTTCTTCATAAATGCATGCATATAGGTCTACCCTAACTGTGGGTCAAGTTTGGTGAAATTTAGGGTTGGTTTGGTGTCCGTATCGGACACGTATCCTAGACTATTAACCCTTGTTTGATGAAATTCCACAAAGGATTAAACTTTGTTATAATGTAGAACTAATTACATTTTCTTATAACCCTAGACTAGTATAATTTCTACCTACTTGACTGAACACGACACGGTGTCGTTTTCGTGTCGAAAATCGACACGAACCCACTGCCAGGACACCGCACTGAGGCATACAGCCTCCCCTGCTACTCGACACCTAGTGCGGACACTGTAGAACACGTGGATACGTGAAAATTGACACAGAGTAGGGGGCAACCTCTGACATGCCCCCCCCGAGTTTGAGACACGTTTGTGTCGTATCGAAAACGCACGGACACGTGCACTGGTCGTGCACTTTTAGCACACACGCGCGCGGGGGCCAACTTCGTGCGTGTCGTGTCGCGTGGATACGACACTTGGGCACCTCGGGGTGACACGAGTGTGTAACCCACCATGCGGCGAACATATGGACACGAGCACGTGGTGTGTCGTGTCCTGTGTCGTGAACACGAAACACTTGACCGCGTGCACGACGCGGTCTGAACACGCGTATCAGTCGTGTTTTTCACGACTGATACGGACTTCGTATCGTGTCCTGGAGCAACGTAGACACGGTACAGGGTGTTGGACACGTACCCTACCCCTAGGCGCACCTTCGTGGACGAGCACGAGACACGTGTGCGTATGTGTCGTGTCCTAGGGTGAGTTGCACACGTGCACGACACTGTGGTTGTGTGTGTGTATCAGTGTTTACCCGTTTCGGGTTTGTGAGTCGTGGACACGTCAAATTGTGTCGTGGTGTCGTGTCAGGCCCCCTAGACACTAGAGGACACTTGGGGCAACACTTACCTACCGTTGGTTGGACACCTTAGTTAGGTTTTGGATACGAAATCGGGTTTACCCTTTTTCGAGTACACATTCCATTTTCCAGAGTTTGGAATATTTTCCCAGTTTTCAGAAATGAATTTCGATTTGATTTTGTTATGTTTTATGCATGTATTTGTATATTTCAGTGTTGTATACATATGTATATGTATATATGTGTGTGTATGTGAGATTTGAGGGTGTATACATGTGTGTATATGTGTATATACATATAAGTATATATATAGGTGTGTGTGTATTGTGTGTGTGTGGGGGACTGATTTCTTTTTCCAGAAATCTGGAACACCCCCCCTCCTGTCCAGTTCTCTAATTCTCTCTCTCACATCTCTCTCTCTCTCTCTATTTCCCTCTCTCTCTATATATATGTCATATATATATATATATATATATATATATATTTTTTTTTTTTGTTATATATATATATATATGTTATATTATATATAGTTATATATTGGTATATATAGTTGAGGGTATATATGGGTTTATATATATATATATATATATATATATATATATATATATATATATATATATATATATATATATATATATATATATATAAATGTATATATGTATATATGTTAGCTATCTATATATGTATATATATTATGTATATATGTGGGTACTATATATATATTTGGGTATTATATATATATATGTATTGATATGGTTAGGTATAGTTGAATATATATATATATATATATATATATATATATATATATATATATATATATATATATATATATATATGAATAGATATGGGTAGGTTCATATTTTATATAGATATAGATACCTATATAAGGTATCCTAGATACATGGGCCTATGGCCTATGGCCTATGGGTAGTAGGTTTAGACTTGACCAATAGGTCTAGTAGACCTAGTTTAACTAGCAAATTGACCCCTGTTGACCATTGTTGACCAAAGTCAACTATAGGTCAACATTGACCTAGAAATGGCTTGGATGAACATAGAGGGAGTAGTTGACTAAAGTTTGACTAAACCCTAACTAGATGATTAGGTTAACCATATGAATTATGAGGATAGTCCTATGTAGATTAAGATATGTATGGGGTTAAGTGGAATACTTAGAGGTTGTGTCATAGTTTGAGTTAGTCTTATAGAGTATTGACTAGAAGTTGACCATTAGTCAAGATTGACCCGATTACCTTGTTGACTAGTCTTTGTTTGACCCAAAACCTTAGTTAGTCTAAATTTGACCTAGACTTGACCTAGATTGATCATGTTGACTAGTATTTGACTAGTTTGATTAGAATATTGACCAAGAGTTGACTTTGACCTAGATTTAACTAACCTTGACTTGTTTGACCTTGTTTGACTTTATTTAACTTAGTTTGATTCCCTGTGACCTAGTATGACTTCCTGTGACCTAGTTTGACTGTTGAGTTGACCAAGAGTTGACTTTTGACCAGATTGACCTAGAATCATGTAGTATGCATTGTATACTCTATTTTTTTTACCATTGTGGATACATTGTGACTTGTGTTGCTCTGATTAGGAGCCATACATTTCTCCTCAGGCAGTATATCCTCTTCAGATATTCAGTTATCAGGCGAGTACATTCTCTGACCGTTTCATACTTGTCAAGATTTATATTCTTGCTCTAGATTACTTTACTTGATGCTGACACGATTGTTATCACGGATTGGTACTATATGGATCTTTTCATGAGATGTTATCCCCCTCGGGAGCATCAGATACAGCATGTTTGTGCTTTTCACGAATCATCATATATCTCTATGCTTTTATAGATTCACGAATCGCTTGTGACTCATGTACTCTCATGTTCACAGAGCCTCTTATGAATCTCCCATTTATGGGCTTATCACGAATCTTAACATAACTTGAATGGATCTTTGTGTATTGATTGGGGAAACGGGGGAGTAGAAGTAGACATGTGAATAATTTCAAAGTAGTGTAATCATTTATAAACTCAGAAGTGTAATCATGTATAAATTCTAGCCATTCACATGCCTATCTTATACTCTACATCACTAGACACTTATAGTTCTCTATATACAGTAGATATTTCCTTTACAGCTATCTCTTTTACAACATGTATCTTCCTTCAGCAGTTCTTGTATTACTCTATTGTATGCTTTATATTTCCTATCATACTATGCACTGCGTGAGATGTATTGTGCTCGTTCCTGTCCTGACTGGACCTGTTAAAAATATTACAAAGGATGAGGATGAGGCCCTGGTGTCTACCTATTATGGAGCAGGACTATATGACACTTATGGTGTGGACCCTCAGCAGGATCCACCTGCAGCTGAGGATGTTGCCCCAGTAGTCTAGGCTAGTTTAGCTAGTCAGTCTTTTTCATATTATCATTTTGTCTCACATTCTGAGTTGTATTTTGAGATGTTGAGATGTATAGACTCTTAGACTTATATTGTATTTTGGGTTGACATTCTGGATGTTGTGTTATCCTAGACACTTGGACTTATTTCATCTATGATACTGTTCTCTTGAGTTACTATCTATCTATCTGTCTTTCATTCTTCTACCCTAGATGTGATTGAGATTGTATTCTGTTATGTCACCTCCATTCGGAGAGTATATACTGTACAGGTACTTTTATATTGTTAGATGTTTGACCTAGGACAGCGTTCTACCGCCGACACTGCGGCGTAGGCTGGACGTACCCACTTCTCGTGCCCTTACTCTAGGGTGTGGGTCGTGACACGTTTTTAGTGGTAGCCCACGCAGGTCTCGAGTTTATGTAGTGGTATTCGAACTAGAGTACCACTACAGCCTGTGATAGGATTTGAGGAATAGGCTTAGAGAGAGTGGATACTCAATCACAATTAGAAAATTTCTATGGGTTTGAATCTACTGACTTTTGTTCAAATCTGTATAATCTATTTCATATTGTCCTTCTTGATACTATCATCCTTGTACCGTTATTGACTTCCTTGTTGATCTGTCTTCAGGATGGTGGAGACACGATCACAGCATCTCGGTCCATGTGACACCACTGAGAGGTCTGCCACCTCTCGTCCAGTTCACCAGGACCCGGGGACCACAGCTCCCCTTTCTCCAGCTCATGTGGGAGTTTCTTCCACATTTGGGGGTGCACCTCTATCTATTCGAGGGACCATCCCAGCTACCCCAGACATGCCTCCCCCGCAGTTTCGTCAGCCACAGTTTCAGCAGCACCAGCAGCAGTTCCAGCCACCGATGCCATCTGGATTAGTGGATGCTGCACAGATGTTTTCATACTTCCAGCATTTCCTAGAGACGCAGCAGGCCCAGCAGCAGCGTCAAACAGCTGAGTTTACCAGGGACATAGATGAGGCCCAACAGCTGGCTAGAGCGACGGTGCAGAGGTTGGCTATCCAGCCACAGGAAGGATTGGGACAGCCGCGACAGCAGAAGATTTCGGGCATTCAGGAGTTCAAGAAGATGAACCCCAGGGACTTCTTGGGGACAGAGGGGATTCTTTATGCTGATGACTGGATTGAGCACATTGAGGAGATCTTTCGACTGGCGGAGATACCAGCCGGACTCCAGATAGAGGCAGCAGCCAGCCAGATGCGGGATCTTGCCCGTACCTGGTATCAGACGGACCCGAGAGTAGGCACTCCAGGGCAGACATGGGGATCTTTCAAGGAGCTCTTCAAGGGGAAGTTTTTCTCGGATCAGGCAGTCGGTGCTTTGGAGACCCAGTTCGAGAACCTGGTTCAGGGGAACCAGACTGTAGAAGAGTATTCCGTTGAGTTTTGCCGGTTGAGCAGATTTGTAGAGGGCGTTAGCGAGACAGTGAAGGTGAGGAGGTTCAGGAAGGGCTTGGTCAAGGAGGTCAAGTCCTTGACCAAGAGTGACAGGAATGCCACTTTTGAGGAGATTCTGGCAGGAGCGATGGCAGCTGAGGATGATCTTGAGCTGAAGCTCAAAAGGGGCCGTGATACACAGGGAGCCGGCAGCAGTGGAGGTCAGGCCAAGAGGCCTCACTATCAGCATCAGCAGAGGCAGCCACAGCAGTATCAGCAGCCGAGGCAGCAGCAGCAGGCCCCGAGACAGCAGACTACCAGTTGTCCCTACTGTAAGAAATCGGGACATAGATGGAGAGAGTGCAGGAAGAGGTTGGAATGGTGCCTACTATGTGGGGCAGTGGACCACCAGCTGAGGGAGTGTTTCCAGTACACAGGCAGAATAGCACAGGGAGCAGCACCAGGAGCAGGAGCCAAGGCTCCGGTAGGACAGCAGCAGAGGGGACCGTTACAGCCACAGCAGCAGAGATTTATGCAGTTTCAACAACAGGCTGGAAGAGGTCAGCAGGGGCGAGCTTACGCCATGACAGTTGAGGATGCTTAGGCAGTTGGCGATGTGCTTGCAGGTTCTGTTCTTCTAAATTCTATTCCCACCTTGCTTCATTATATCTATCTTGAAATCCAATTCCATCTGCTCCTACCTGTTTCTTTATTAGTGATAAGTTTGACCTGGTAGTTCTTTTTGATTTTTGTCGATTGTTTGTTTCTTCATTTCTTACTTAGGAGTAGGAGTAGGAGTAGCTTTAGCTATTAATATAATTCCTTGAATAACTTCTTTTGTCAAGAAATTTCCCTTAAATAAATTAATGTATGTGTTATGCCTTTTGACTTAGAATTGATAGAGTAGCTCTGACCATAGAATGGTAACCCTTTTAGTCCAGTGAATTATTGTTTCCTTATCTTTCCAGTCTATACCTATGACCAGGACTGCCCACTTAACCTGCCCCTTGTACCACTATTGCATCACAATTTTTGGTTCAATTTAGGCCATAGACCTTTTCCACCCTAAATTATGATCATCGTAGGCACATTACTGTGACTTTTAAATTAGGAGCACAAGACTAGTCGTTTTTTCAAAACTAATTTCACATACATGACCTAGACATGACACTCTACACCCATGACCTTAGTGTCCCACTCAGGCATACCATCGTGTGCTTCATTTGCTTAGTACGATTTTCTTGACCCGAGGCTCCATCCTGATTTACCCCATGGAGTTACTTATGGTTTCGATTTGAATTAAGGACACCTTATGACCTAAAACTGCCAGCCAATTTTTGGACATGACCCAGTATAGGTCTACTACCCATATTTTGCTTGTTGACCTTGCATGTTGCTAGGTAGTAGCTTCGACACTGATTGTTGGAGGTTTGACCTAGGAGGAGTACGACCATCTAAATTTCGAGGACGAAATTATTTTAAGGAGGGTAGACTTGTAATACCCAGTTTTCTGAAATTAGGGTATTTTTGAAAATTTATTATTTTTATTATTTATTAATGGTATTTTAGTCATGATATGATTTTTGGTGATTTTTTAGTTATTTAAAACTATTCTCTAAGTCACGACTTATGGCTTTGTGACTTTACTAGTATAACCCTAGTGTAAACCCTAGAGATTTCATAACCTAGAGACTAACCATGATCATGTGAGCCTAGCCATAGGTTTAGAATATCAAGTTAGGGCTTTTTAGCCTAAAGGGTATTTTGGTAATTTTCTAGGATTTATTTGGAATTATTGGATTTATGTGCTTTTATTATTATTTAATTATTGATTAGTGTCATGTTAGTCCCTAACCTAGTTTAGCACTAATCTAGAGGTTAGCTACTAATCTAGAGGCTTGAGGATAGATATTAGTCTTTGATTAAAGTAGGATAAATATCTAGATATTTATACATGTGATATTTTGCTTGAATCACTCAAAATATCAACCCTTTGGCATGAAAGTCTTTGCCTTCACCTTGAAGGAAAGCCTAGGACACCCCCCCTTGCCATGGCCGGCTATGGGGTACCCCCTAGCCCTACACCTTCCTATATAACCCATTGTATTCATTCATGATCATTTTTACATGAATTTTAATCCTACAAAATTCTATTTTCTTCAAACCTCCACAACTTGATCATTTTTGATCCAAATCACCTCTAGTCTTTTGCATTGGGACCTTACAACATCAAGGGTGCTAAAAGAGGCTAGCAATCCAGAATTTATGAGCTTTGGGCATCACCAAGTGGAAGGAAACACACCCCCTCTTTATTAATTTTCTATTGGAATTGCACAAATAGGTAAATGCCCTCAAACCTAGTTAATACTCTGTTTTTTCTTCATAAATGCATGCATATAGGTCTACCCAAACTGTGGGTCAAGTTTGGTGAAATTTAGGGTTGGTTTGGTATCCGTATCGGACACGTATCCTAGACTATTAACCCTTGTTTGATGAAATGCCACAAAGGATTAAACTTCGTTATAATGTAGAACTAATTACATTTTCTTATAGCCCTAGACTAGTATAATTTATACCTACTTGACTGAACACGACACGGTGTCATTTTCGTGTCGAAAATAAACACGAACCCACTGCCAGGACACCGTACTGAGGCATACAGCCTTCCCTGCTACTCGACACCTAGTGCGGACACTGTAGGACTCGTGGACACGTGAAAATTGACACAGAGGAGGGGGCAACCTCTGACATGCCCCCCCTCGAGTTTGAGACACGTTTGTGTCGTATCGAGAACGTACGGACACGTGCACCGGTCGTGCACTTTCAGCACACACGTGCGCGGGGGCCAACTTCGTGCGTGTCGTGTCGCGTGGACACGACACTTGGGCACCTCGTAGTGACACGAGTGTGTAGTCCATCATGTGGCGAACACATGGACACGAGCATGTGGTGTGTCGTGTCCTGTGTCATGAACACGAGACACTTGACCGCGTGCACGATGCGGTCTGAACACGCGTATCAGTCGTGTTTTTCACGACTGATACGGACTTCGTATCGTGTCCTGGAGCAACATGGACACGGTGCAGGGTGTTGGACACGTACCCTACCCCTAGGCGCACCTTCGTGGACGAGCACGAGACACGTGTGCGTATGTGTCGTGTCCTAGGGTGAGTTGCACACGTACACGACACTGTGGTTGTGTGTGTGTATCAGTGTTTACCCGTTTCAGGTTTGTGAGTCGTGGACACGTCAAATTGTGTTGTGGTGTCGTGTCAGGCCCCCTAGACACTAGAGGACACTTGGGGCAACACTTACCAACCGTTGGTTGGACACCTTAGTTAGGTTTTGGACACGAAATCGGGTTTACCCTTTTTCGAGTACACAGTCCATTTTCCAGAGTTTGGGATATTTTCCCAGTTTTCAGAAATGAATTTTGATTTGATTTTTGTTATGTTTTATACATGTATTTGTATATTTCAGTGTTGTATACATATGTATATGTATATATGTGTGTGTATGTGAGATTTGAGGGTGTATACATGTGTGTATATGTGTATATACATATAAGTATATATATAGGTGAGAAAAAAAAATATAGGTGTGTGTGTGTATTGTGTGTGTGTGTGTGTGTGTGGGGGACTGATTTCTGTTTCCAGAAATCTGGAACACCCCCCCTCCTGTCCAGTTCTCTAATTCTCTCTCTCACATCTCTCTCTCTCTATTTCCCTCTCTCTCTATATATATATATATATATATATATATATATATATATATATATATATATATATATATATATATATATATATATATATATATATATATATATGTTATATTATATATAGTTATGTATTGGTATATATTGTTGAGGGTATATATGGGTTTATATATATATATATATAAAAATGTATATATATGTATATATGTTAGCTATCTATATATGTATATATATTATGTATATATGTGGGTACTATATATATATTTGGGTATTATATATATATATGTATTGATATGGTTAGGTATAGTTGAATATATATATATATATGTATAGATATGGGTAGGTTCATATTTTATATAGATATAAATACCTATATAAGGTATCCTAGATACATGGGCCTATGGCCTATGGCCTATGGTTAGTTGGTTTAGACTTGACCAATAGGTCTAGTAGACCTAGTTTAACTAGCAAATTGACCCTTGTTGACCATTGTTGACCAAAGTCAACTATAGGTCAACATTGACCTAGAAATGGCTTGGATGAACATAGAGGGACTAGTTGACTAAAGTTTGACTAAACCCTAACTAGATGATTAGGTTAACCATATGGATTATGAGGATAGTCCTATGTAGATTAAGATATGTATGGGGTTAAGTGGAATACTTAGAGGTTGTGTCATGGTTTGAGTTAGACTTATGGAGTATTGACTAGAAGTTGACCATTAGTCAAGATTGACCTGATTACCTTGTTGACTAGTCTTTGTTTGACCCAAAACCTTAGTTAGTCTAAATTTGACCAAGACTTGACCTAGATTGATCATGTTGACTAGTATTTGACTAGTTTGATTAGAATGTTGACCAAGAGTTGACTTTGACCTAGATTTAACTAAACTTGACTTGTTTGACCTTGTTTGACTTTATTTAACTTAGTTTGATTCCCTGTGACCTAGTATGACTTCCTGTGACCTAGTTTGACTGTTGAGTTGACCAAGAGTTGACTTTTGACCAGATTGACCTAGAATCATGTAGTATGCATTGTATACTCTATTTTTTACCATTGTGGATACATTGTGACTTGTGTTGCTCTGATTAGGAGCCATACGTCTCTCCTCAAGCAGTATATCCTCTTCAGACATTCAGTTATCAGGCGAGTACATTCTCTGACCGTTTCATACTTGCCAGGATTTATATTCTTGCTCTAGATTACTTTACTTGATGCTGACACGATTGTTATTACGGATTGGTACTATATGGATTTTTTTATGAGATGTTATCCCCCTCGGGAGCATCAGATACAGCATGTTTGTGCTTTTCACGAATCATCATGTATCTCTATGCTTTCATAGATTCACGAATCGCTTGTGACTCATGTACTCTCATATTCACAGAGCCTCTCATGAATCTCCCATTTATGGGCTTATCACGAATCTTAACATAACTTGAATGGATCCTTGTGTATTGATTGGAGAAACGGGGGAGTAGAAGTAGACATGTGAATAATTCCAAAGTAGTGTAATCATGTATAAACTCAGTAGTGTAATCATGTATAAATTCTAGTCATTCATATGCCTATCTTGTACTCTACATCACTAGACACTTACAGTTCTCTATATACAGTAGATATTTCTTTACAGCTATCTCTTTTACTACATGTATCTTCCTTCAGCAGTTCCTGTATTACTCTATTGTATGCTTTATATTTCCTATCATACTATGCACTGCGTGAGATGTATTGTGCTCGTTCCTGTCCTGACTGGACCTGTTGAAAATATTACAGAGGATGAGGATGAGGCCCTGGTGTCTACCTATTATGGAGCAGGACTAGATGACACTTATGTTGTGGACCCTCAGCAGGATCCACCTGCAGCTGAGGATGTTGCCCCAGTAGTCTAGACTAGTTTAGCTAGTCAGTCTTTTTCATATTATCATTTTATCTCACATTCTGAGTTGTATTTTGAGATGTTGAGATGTATAGACTCTTAGACTTATATTGTATTTTGGATTTACATTCTGGATGTTGTGTTATCCTAGACACTTGGACTTATTTCATCTATGATACTGTTCTCTTGAGTTACTATCTATCTATCTGTCTTTCATTCTTCTACCCTAGATGTGATTGCGATTGTATTCTGTTATGTCACCTCCATTCGGAGAGTATATACTGTACAGGTACTTTTATATTGTTAGATGTTTGACCTAGGATAGCGTTCTACCGCCGACACTGCGGCGTAGGCTGGACGTACCCACTTCTCGTGCCCTTACTCTAGGGTGCGGGTCGTGACACATTTTTAGTGGTGGCCCACGCAGGTCTCGAGTTTATGTAGTGGTATTCGAACTAGAGTACCACTACAGCCTTTGATAGGATTTGAGGAATAGGCTTAGAGAGAGTGGATACTCAATCACAATTAGAAAATTTCCATGGGTTTGAATCTACTGACTTTTGTGCAATTCTGTATAATATATTTCATATTGTCCTTCTTGATACTATCATCCTTGTACCGTTATTGACTTCCTTGTTGATCTGTCTTCAGGATGGTGGAGACACGATCACAGCATCTCGGTCCAGGTGACACCACCGAGAGGTCTGCCACCTCTCGTCCAGTTCACCAGGACCCGGGGACCACAGCTCCCCTTTCTCCAGCTCATGTGGGAGTTTCTGCCACATTTGGGGGTGCACCTCTATCTATTCGAGGGACCATCCCAGCTACCCCAGACATGCCTCCTCCGCAGTTTCGTCAGCCACAGTTTCAGCAGCACTAGCAGCAGTTCCAGCCACCGATGCCATCTGGATTAGTGGATGCTGCACAGATGTTTTCATACTTCCAGCATTTCCTAGAGACGCAGCAGGCCCAGCAGCAGCGTCAGACAGCGGAGTTTACCAGGGGCATAGATGAGGCCCAACAGCTGGCTAGAGCGACGATGGAGAGGTTGGCTATCCAGCCACAGGGAGGATTGGGACAGCCGCGACAGCAAAAGATTTTGGGCATTCAGGAGTTCAAGAAGATGAACCCCAGGGACTTCTTGGGGACAGAGGGGATTCTTTATGCTGATGACTGGATTGAGCACATTAAGGAGATCTTCCGACTGGCGGAGATACCAGCCGGACTCCAGATAGAGGCAGCAGCCAGCCAGATGCGGGATCTTGCCCGTACCTGGTATCAGACGGACCCGAGAGTAGGCACTCCAGGGCAGACATGGGGATCTTTCAAGGAGCTCTTCAAGGGGAAGTTTTTCTCGAATCAGGCAGTCGGTGCTTTGGAGACCCAGTTCGAGAACCTGGTTCAGGGGAACCAGACTGTAGAGGAGTATTCCGTTGAGTTTTGCCGGTTGAGCAGATTTGTAGAGGGCGTTAGCGAGACAGCGAAGGCGAGGAGGTTCAGGAAGGGCTTGGTCAAGGAGGTCAAGTCCTTGACCAAGAGTGACAGGAATGCCACTTTTGAGGAGATTCTGGCAGGAGCGATGGCAGCTGAGGATGATCTTAAGCTGAAGCTCAAGAGGGGCCGTGATACACAGGGAGCCGGCAGCAGTGGAGGTCAGGCCAAGAGGCCTCATCATCAGCATCAGCAGAGGCAGCCACAGTAGTATCAGCAGCCGAGGCAGCAGCAGCAGGTCCCGAGACAGCAGACTACCAGTTGTCCCTACTGTAAGAAATCGGGACATGGATGGAGAGAGTGCAGGAAGAGGTTGGAATGGTGCCTACTATGTGGGGCAGTGGACCACCAGCTGAGGGAGTGTTTCCAGTACACAGGCAGAGTAGCACAGGGAGCAGCACCAGGAGCAGGAGCCAAGGCTCCGGTAGTACAGCAGCAGAGGGGACCGTTACAGCCACAGCAGCAGAGATTTATGCAGTTTTAGCAACAGGCTGGAAGAGGTCAGCAGGGGCGAGCTTACGCCATGACAGTTGAGGATGCTCAGGCAGTTGGCGATGTGCTTGCAGGTTCTGTTCTTCTAAATTCTATTCCCACCTTGCTTTATTATATCTATCTTGAAATCCAATTCCATCTGCTCCTACCTATTTCTTTATTAGTGATAAGTTTGACCTGGTAGTTCTTTTTGATTTTTGTCGATTGTTTATTTCTTCATTTCTTACTTAGGAGTAGGAGTAGGAGTAGCTTTAGCTATTAATATAATTCCTTGAATAACTTCTTTTGTCAAGAAATTTCCCTTAAATAAATTAATGCATGTGTTATGCCTTTTGACTTAGAATTGATAGAGTAGCTCTGACCATAGAATGGTAACCCTTTTAGCCCTGTGAATTATTGTTTCCTTATCTTCCCAGTCTATACCTATGACCAGGACTGCCCACTTAACCTGCCCCTTGTACCACTATTGTATCACAATTTTCGGTTCAATTTAGGCCATAGACCTTTCCCACCCTAAATTATGATCATCGTAGGCACATTACTGTGACTTTTAAATTAGGAGCACAAGACTAGTCGTTTTCTCAAAACTAATTTCACATACATGACCTAGACATGACACTCTACACCCATGACCTTAGTGTCCCACTCAGGCATACCATCGTGTGCTTCATTTGCTTAGTACGATTTTCCTCACCCGAGGCTCCATCCTGATTTACCCCATGGAGTTATTTATGGTTTCGATTTGAACTAAGGACACCTTATGACCTAAAACTGCCGGCCAATTTTTGGACATGACCCAGTATAGGTCTACTACCCATATTTTGCTTGTTGACCTTGTATGTTGCTAGGTAGTAGCTTCGACACTGATTGTTGGAGGTTTGACCTAGGAGGAGTACGACCATCTAAATTTCGAGGACGAAATTATTTTAAGGAGGGTAGACTTGTAATACCCAGTTTTCTGAGATTAGGGTATTTTTGAAAATTTATTATTTTTATTATTTATTAATGGTATTTTAGTCATGATATGATTTTTGGTGATTTTTTAGTTATTTAAAACTATTCTCTAAGTCACGACTTATGACTTTGTGACTTTACTAGTATAACCCTAGTGTAAACCCTAGAGATTTCATAACCTAGAGACTAACCATGATCATGTGAGCCTAGCCATAGGTTTAGAATATCAAGTTAGGGCTTTTTAGCCTAAAGGGTATTTTGGTAATTTTCTAGGATTTATTTGGAATTATTGGATTTATGTGTTTTTATTATTATTTAATTATTGATTAGTGTCATGTTAGTTCCTAACCTAGTTTAGCACTAATCTAGAGGTTAGCTACTAATCTAGAGGCTTGAGGATAGATATTAGTCTTTGATTAAAGTAGGATAAATATCTAGATATTTATACATGTGATATTTTGCTTGAATCACTCAAAATATCAACCCTTTGGCATGAAAGTCTTTGCCTTCACCTTGAAGGAAAGCCTAGGACACCCCCCTTGCCATGGCCGGCCATGGGGTACCCCCTAGCCCTACACCTCCCTATATAACCCATTGTATTCATTCATGATCATTTTTACATGAATTTTAATCCTACAAAATTCCATTTTCTTCAAACCTCCACAACTTGATCATTTTTTATCCAAATCACCTCTAGTCTTTTGCATTGGGACCCTACAACATCAAGGGTGCTAAGGGAGGCTAGCAATCCAGAATTTATGAGCTTTGGGCATCACCAAGTGGAAGGAAACACACACCCTCTTTATTAATTTTCTATTAGAATTGCACAAATAGGTAAATGCCCTCAAACCTAGTTAATACTCTATTTTTTCTTCATAAATGCATGCATATAGGTCTACCCTAACTGTGGGTCAAGTTTGGTGAAATTTTGAGTTGGTTTGGTGTCCTTATCGGACACGTATCCTAGACTATTAACCCTTATTTGATAAAATGCCACAAAGGATTAAACTTTATTATAATGTAGAACTAATTACATTTTCTTATAGCCCTAGACTAGTATAATTTATACCTACTTGACTGAACACGACACAGTGTCATTTTCGTATCAAAAATTGACACGAACCCACTGCCAGGACACCGCACTGAGGCATACAGCCTCCCCTGCTACTCGACACCTAGTGCGGACATTGTAGGACACATGGACACGTGAAAATTGAAACAGAGGAGGGGCAACCTCTAACATGCCCCCCTCAAGTTTGAGACACGTTTGTGTCGTATCGAGAACGCACAGACACGTGCACTGGTCGTGCACTGTCAGCACACACGCGCGCGGGAGCCAACTTCGCGCGTGTCGTGTCTCGTGGACACGACACTTGGGCACCTCGTGGTGACACGAGTGTGTAGCCCATCATGTGGCGAACACATGGACACGAACACGTGGTGTGTCGTGTCCTGTGTCGTGAACACGAGACACTTGACCGCGTGCACGACGCGGTCTGAACACGCGTATCAGTCGTATTTTTCACGACTGATACGGACTTCGTATCGTGTCCTGGAGCAACGTGTTCACGGTACAGGGTGTTGGACACGTACCCTACCCCTAGGCGCACCTTCGTGGACGAGCACGAGACACGTGTGCGTATGTGTCGTATCCTAGGGTGAGTTGCACACGTGCACGACACTGTGGTTGTGTATGTGTATCAGTGTTTACTCGTTTCGGGTTTGTGAGTCGTGGATACGTCAAATTGTGTCGTGGTATCGTGTCAGGCCCCCTAGACACTAGAAGACACTTGGGGCAACACTTACCAACCGTTGGTTGGACACCTTAGTTAGGTTTTGGACACAAAATCGGGTTTACCCTTTTTCGAGTACACAGTCCATTTTCCAGAGTTTGGGATATTTTTCCAGTTTTCAGAAATGAATTTCGATTTGATTTTTGTTATGTTTTATACATGTATTTGTATATTTCAGTGTTGTATACATATGTATATATATATATGTGTGTGTATGTGAGATTTGAGGGTGTATACATGTGTGTATATGTGTATATACATATATGTATATATATAGGTGTGTGTGTGTGTATTGTGTGTGTGGCGGGGACTGATTTCTGTTTCCAGAAATCTGGAACACCCCTCCTCCTGTCCAGTTCTCTAATTCTCTCTCTCACATCTCTCTCTCTATTTCCCTCTCTCTCTATATATGTTATGTATATATATATATATATATATATATATATGTTATATTATATATAGTTATATATTGGTATATATAGTTGAGGGTATATATGGGTTTATATATATATATATATATATATATAAATGTATATATATGTATATATGTTAGCTATCTATATATGTATATATATTATGTATATATGTGGGTACTATATATATATATATTTGGGTATTATATATATATATGTATTGATATGGTTAGGTATAGTTGAATATATATATATATATATATATATATATATGTATAGATATGGGTAGGTTCATATTTTATATAGATATAGATACCTATATAAGGTATCCTAGATACATGGGCCTATGGCCTATGGCCTATGGTTAGTAGGTTTAGACTTGACCAATAGGTCTAGTAGACCTAGTTTAACTAGCAAATTGACTCTTGTTGACCATTGTTGACCAAAGTCAACTATAGGTCAACATTGACCTAGAAATGGCTTGGATGAACATAGAGGGACTAGTTGACTTAAGTTTGACTAAACCCTAACTAGATGATTAGGTTAACCATATGGATTATGAGGATAGTCCTATGTAGATTAAGATATGTATGGGGTTAAGTGGAATACTTAGAGGTTGTGTCATGGTTTGAGTTAGTCTTATGGAGTATTGACTAGAAGTTGACCATTAGTCAAGATTGACCTGATTACCTTGTTGACTAGTCTTTGTTTGACCCAAAACCTTAGTTAGTCTAAATTTGACCTAGACTTGACCTAGATTGATCATGTTGACTAGTATTTGACTAGTTTGATTAGAATGTTGACCAAGAGTTGACTTTAACCTAGATTTAACTAACCTTGACTTGTTTGACTTTATTTAACTTAGTTTGATTCTCTGTGACCTAGTATGACTTCCTGTGACCTAGTTTGACTGTTGAGTTGACCAAGAGTTGACTTTTGACCAGATTGACCTAGAATCATGTAGTATGCATTATATACTCTATTTTTTTACCATTGTGGATACATTGTGACTTGTGTTGCTCTGATTAGGAGCCATACATCTCTCCTCAGGCAGTATATCCTCTTCAGACATTCAGTTATCAGGCGAGTACATTCTCTGACCATTTCATACTTGCCAGGATTTATATTCTTGCTCTAAATTACTTTACTTAATGCTGACACGATTGTTATCACGGATTGGTACTATATGGATCTTTTTATGAGATGTTATCCCCCTCGGGAGCTTCAGATACAGCATGTTTGTGCTTTTCACGAATCATCATGTATCTCTATGCTTTCATAGATTCACGAATCGCTTGTGACTCATGTACTCTCATGTTCACAGAGCCTCTCATGAATCTCCCATTTATGGACTTATCACTAATCTTAACATAACTTGAATGGATCCTTGTGTATTGATTGGGGAAACGGGAGAGTAGAAGTAGACATGTAAATAATTCCAAAGTAGTGTAATCATGTATAAACTCAGTAGTGTAATCATGTATAAATTCTAGCCATTCACATGCCTATCTTGTACTCTACGTCACTAGATACTTAAAGTTCTCTATATACAGTAGATATTTCCTTTACAGCTATCTCTTTTACTACATGTATCTTCCTTCAGCAGTTCCTGTATTTTACTCTATTGTATGCTTTATATTTCCTATCATACTATGCACTGCGTAAGATGTATTGTGCTCGTTCCTGTCCTGACTGGACCTGTTAAAAATATTACAGAGGATGAGGATGAGGCCCTGGTGTCTACCTATTATGGAGCAGGACTAGATGACACTTATGTTGTGGACCCTCAGCAGGATCCACCTGCAGCTGAGGATGTTGCCCCAGTAGTCTAGGCTAGTTTAGCTAGTCAGTCTTTTTCATATTATTATTGTCTCACATTCTGAGTTGTATTTTGAGATGTTGAGATGTATAGACTCTTAGACTTATATTGTATTTTGGGTTGACATTCTGGATGTTGTGTTATCCTAGACACATGGACTTATTTCATCTATGATACTGTTCTCTTGAGTTACTATCTATCTATCTGTCTTTCATTCTTCTACCCTAGATGTGATTGAGATTGTATTCTGTTATGTCACCTCCATTCGGAGAGTATATACTGTACAGGTACTTTTATATTGTTAGATGTTTGACCCAGGACAGCGTTCTACCGCCGACACTGCGGCGTAGGCTGGACGTACCCACTTCTCGTGCCCTTACTCTAGGGTGCGGGTCGTGACACATTTTTAGTGGTGGCCTACGCAGGTCTCGAGTTTATGTAGTGGTATTCGAACTAGAGTACCACTACAGCCTGTGACAGGATTTGAGGAATAGGCTTAGAGAGAGTGGATGCTTTGAGTTATTGAAGGATTATGGTACTGATCTTCAGTATCATCCTGGAAAGGCAAACATTATTGTAGATGCTTTGAGAAGGAGACCCGGAGTCTACTTCTTGATGGGGTAGCGTTACCTTCTGGAGGATCTTCAGGAGATGGGTATTGAGGTAGTGCTACCTGGTGAGACACCTTTGATGGCAGGCTTGCATGTTCAGTCTACCACTCTGGAGAGGATCAGAGCAACACAGTCAGGAGATGCTAGGCTTCAGCGACTCAGAGAAGAGTGTGTTTGCAGGGAGCAGAGCAGAGTTGTGCATCCACGAGGATGGGACACTCTGGTTTAGGAGTTGTCCTCATGTGTCGTGCAGAGATATCCAACAGAAAATTATGTCTGAGGTCCACTGTTATCAGTATTCTGTTCATCAAGGAGGGACGAACATGTACCATGATATTCGTCCGCACTTCTGGTGGAATGGTATGAAGAGGGAGAGCTCGGTTTGTCTCTTGGTGCTTAGTTTGCTAGCAGGTCAAGGCTGAGCATCAGAGACTGGCTGGACTTCTATAGTCTTTATCGATTTCGGCGTAGAAGTGGGAGAATATTACTATGGACTTCGTGACTGGTCTTCCTAGATCCCCGACTGGTAGAGATGCCATTTGGGTGATAATGGATTGACCCACGAAGGTTTTCCACTTTTTATTTTTCATAGTTAGTTAGTCTACAGAGAAGTTGGCCAAGCTGTACATGAGGTAGATTATCAGATTGCATGGGGTGCCAGCTAGCAGTCTTAGATCGAGATTCTAGATTCACTTCTCATTTTTAGCAGAGTCTTCAACAGAGTCTGGTACCCATTTGAGTTTTACTTTAGCATACCATCCTCAAATAGATGGTCAGTCGGAGCGTGTGATTCAGACTTTGGAGAATATGCTTCTGTCATTCTCCGTTCCCTATTTGCGTATTTGCCTACGTGTTTCCCGTATATGGTATCATGTATCTGTCACGTGCACCAGTGATCCTTTATTTTGCACCTGGTCATGGCATGGAACAATATCTTGTCGTGGAGTAGTGTGCCATCCCTTGTCCTTGTTTGGTTGTAGGCATGGTTCACTACTTCGATGATAGGATTTTTGGACGATGTTGTGCTCAAGGTTCCACTTAATTAATTAATTTATTAGTTGTAGCATGTAACAATTAACATGTTATATTAGTCACATGGTTAGGACATGGTAGGATTAGGGTTTTTATACACCAACCCACCGACTATAAATAATCTCTTCCACTCTCTCTCTCCTCATAAACCCACATTTATTTTCCTCAACAACTTTTAGGCAAGTACACCTTGCTCAAATGGAGAAATTTCTTGCATTTTTATTTCTTAATTTTTCTTTTGATATTATTAGTCTATATTATTCATCTCTTCTTTCTCTACAAGTTTAGTTCTTAGGATTTTCGATTTTAATGGCTATTTTTGTCTATATCTAAGTTACTAAAACTAGGGTTTGTGGGTTTTCGTGGTTTTGATCTATTAAACTTGGTTGTTTTCGAAAAATAGTGGTTCCACATTATAGAGAATTTGATTTCATTCAATTTTGGCTTTTATTTTGCCCGATTTCGAGTCTTATATCCCAAGTTATGGACACTCGAAGTTTCTAAAGTTCTATGGTCAAAAGCTTGTTGCTGGCAGGGAAGACGACCCTCCGTGCACGTACTTTGTGCTGCCATGCCACTCTCCCATTCGCACACTGTGCGCCATCCATAGTGCACCATACGTGTATTGTGCGCCATTCAAGCACTATACGCCATCTACAGTACGTCATTCATGCACTGTGTGTCGTTTGCGTACTATGCGCCATTCACACATCGTGCGCCATTTGTGTACTGTATGCCATTCATGTACTGTACGCCATTCGCACATTATGCGCCATCCACAGTACGTCATTCGCGCACTGTGCACCATTCGCACACTATGCGCCATTCGCTGTATGCCACTGTGCGCTACTTTGCGTCGTTCGTGCGCCACTACGTGCTGTGCACCGTTCATGCGCCACTGTACGCCTCATGTACCCAAGCACCCCGTATGTTTGTCCCATGCGCCTATGTGCCCAAATAACCTATGTGCCTAGTAGCTCTTATTTGACTATATGACTTGACTATGTTCCTGACCTGATTACCTGTGCATGTGCTGGTATATCCTATGTGTGTACTAAGATACAATCTATATGTGCACTGAGGTGCTATCCTACGTGCTAAATGAATCTTACGCATTATATGTTAGTACATTCAGAGTCTCCAGCACATACACGATAAACGGTCAATTGTAATAACATGGTGTTGTTTATTTGATTGATGTATTATACTAAGAATGGATCCATATGTGGGACTTCATGAGCCAGCATGGATTCACACTTAGGGTACCCATACTAGGTATGACATCTAAGGAGATAATCATGTGACCACCACGTGTGAATCTAAGACCAATATAGGGCTTAACTAAGCAACTCAATATAGTAGATGCATCGGGAAGGAAAGAATCTCGAGATCGTGTTATACTAGCCACACCCAGGTCATGTCCTGACGTATCAGGTTGGCCGCCACGGATATTATTTAATTTGCCTATAGTGGATGGCAATATCTGACTCCTATGTGTTCTGAGTTATATGTTCCGCACGGTAGCCCTCCGGGAGACCGGTATATAATCAACGTGCTATGCATTATATGATAGATTGGCTAGCCCTGCTGGAAACGACATGATCTGATGGTTCCTATAAACAGCACTACGAAGATAACCCCACCAAATATAGAAAGCCGTTGTAGGGACTAAAAATCAAGTTGTGCCATGTTTTTACACTCAGCAAACAAGTTGCACCCCAGAAATCAAGCTGCGCCACTGTTATAAAGCTCAGAGATCAGACTGCACCACTGATCAGGTTGCGCCATATATAAGACTGCGCTCAGTCATATTATGCCAAAGTCTACGTGGCGTCTGATATTTAATTGCCATCATTACCTGACATTACTGACAGTTGACAGTACAGTAAACGAAGAAAATCTCTTCGAATCTTTCAAAATGCGTCGCTCGAGGAGATTTAATTGACAGCTGTCCTACACATCTTGTGAGTTGAGCCTAGGTGCAATCTAAATAAATTCCTTAGTTGTGTCTAGACGCAATCTGGATAAATTATTCTCATATATTCAAAAGCTGTCGCGTGTCTAGGCGCAGCCCAATCAGGCACAGTTTGACTCGTTGACTGAAGCTCGCGCAACCTGATGAAGTTGAGACAACTTACATTCTAAAGCAGGATGATGTGGCGTACATACCACTAATCTCTCAAAACGTGTCCACTATTCTGTACACGACCATGCGAATCTCAATCACATGATGCCATGCATCTAAATACAGTTAGTACACGATTGTTAACTGAATGGAAGTTGGCGCAACCCAAAGTGGTGCAGTTCAGTCTCGCACACATCAGAATAACTGCTAAAATAGTTATTTCCAGAACTCTATAAATAGAGTTTCCAATCATTATCAAAGCATCACATAGAGATCAAGTACTCTTGCAAAATTGCTGCTGCATTCTCCAGAGGCTCTAGTCTTCAAGTTCACATAGTCCAAGGGATAAAGTGATCGTATTCTGATCAGATTTCTACAGTTGTACTTTCTAAGAATTCAAATTTTACTCTTGTACTCTTTTCTAAGTTTGTTATAAATTTTTTTTGTTTTTGTAAACAGCCGTAGGAATGATTGGCCGCTCGCAAAATGACTTGCTTGTAATCTGTTTCTTTTGTCGGTAGTCGAGGAACATGGACTGTCATGGTGCATGGTCCAACGCATGTCCTTGTTTAGTTGTTGGGTTGGGACATCGTGCTCTGACAGACTATGTGTTGACCCAAACTGTATCGCAGTCAACCTAATCATGATAATTAACAAATCGATATTTGACATGATCCAACTCGACACATAAATCGTCATCCAGCTACAAATCAGACGACTATCAAATATCAAGTCAAACTATCATCATCGACGACTGCTCGACGAATACTGCTGGAACTTGTCATCGAAAGTCTGTATTTTTATACTTTTATTGAGTCTAGGCTATTGTACGTTGAGTCGCACTGAGTACCTCAACCATAGACTTGATAACCAAGAAGCTCCACAAACAAAAAGCCAAACTGCCAAAGCCCATCAAAGCCCATGAGCATTCTGTCTCCAAGGAGGCAGAGTTCGGGCCGAACTCTGCCTCCTCACAGAGTTCGGGCCGAACTCTCTCTCCTAATTTCTAGGAGCTAAATTTTAGGGATTGCTCATTGCAAGTTGTCCAACGGCCAAAATTTAGAATTTTGGGACAGAGTTCTGGCCGAACTCTGCCTCCCAGGACTAGTATATATAGGCACCCTTTTCTCTCGTTTCAAATCATCCAATCTTCTCTTCTCTTCTACTCTTATATCCTATACATCCTAAAGGGCCATACTCTTCTCATTTACTAACCACAAAACTTCCTAAGCCAACAAGGTGCCCGGTGCGAGTCAATTAGAAGTTTTTGTGCATGAGTCTTGAAGAAGTCACTAGGAAAATTCCAAGTTTTGTCTCAGCAATCTTTCAAGAAGTTGGCGTGCTCTTCTGAGTAAAGGCACGTGGTTGTAAAGCTATTTCACAAATAGTAGATTTTAATCCTGAGCTAGATTCTCAGGCCTGGACTAGTCCTCCACGAGGGAAACCAGGTTAAAAATTATTATGTCTGCGTATGCTCTCTGATCTTCATTTAATTTCTGCACTTATACTCTGATTAATTATTTGCTAGTTGGGATTGAATAGAGTTGATTTTTTAATTGTTTATTATTGACACAAGTACTCTATTCACCCCCCTTTAGAGTTTCCTACACGTACTTTAATTGGTATCGGAGCCCTGTTCTCTTGATACATGATTTACATCCTAGAGTTGATCCATGGCAACACACAACCCATCTCTACCAACTATGGTGAGGGTCAATCCATAATAGGCCACCCCTATTTGATGTGACCAACTACACATATTGGAAGACTAGAATGAGTTTTTATCTTAAGTCCCTATACTTTGTCCTGTGGACTGTAGTCATTGATGGCTACAAGAAACCTCCCAGAATAACTGTCAAGGGGCGTTTCGTCGAGAAACCCCACGACAGATATACTGATCAAGAGAATAAACAGGCAAGTCTAGACGCTAGGGCTATTAATGCTCTTTTCTGTGCCATAGACATGACTGAATTCAATAGGGTCTCCATATGCACCACCTCATACGAATTATGGAAGCTTTTGGAGGTGACCCATGAAGGGACCACGCAAGCCAAAGAATCAAAAGTCGGTCGTCTGACACAGGTGTACGAGGCTTTCAAGATGAAGCCAAGTGAGACGATCACTCAAATGTTCACCAGATTCCTCGACATCGTCGACCCGCTATCTTCTCTTGGAAAAGATTATTCTAACCATGAGAAGATACGCAAAGTGGTACGAGGATTGCCGAAGGTCTGGAACCCCAAAGTCACGATAATCATCGAAGGCAATGATCTAAAGGCAATGTCACTAGAAAAATTGATGGGCAAGTTGATAAGGCATGAGCTCGATCTAAAAGATTTTGAAGAAATAGCTCCAAAAGAGAAGGAGATTGCATTGAGAGCTCATCGCCGAAGAACCAGCTCTGAAGACACTGATGACGATGACTCCGAAGGTGACGACCAAGCTCTCTTAGTTCAAAATTTCAAGAAGTTCCTACGCTTCAACAAAAAAAAGAGAGAACAAAGAGACGATGAGGAAGAACCCACATGTTTCGGATGCAAAAAGATGGGACATGTCAAGAAAGATTGTCCTTCAGCAAAGAAGGGAAGCAGATATGAGAAGACGTACAAGAAGCCAACTACAAGAAAGTTTGCCAACACTAGTATATGGCATGAAAGCGAGGCTAGTGATTCAGACGAAGAAGAATACTCTACGCAAAACACGGCTAACGTCTGTCTAATGGCGACTTCAGAAAAGGCAAAAGATTCTTTTGATGATTTCACTTTTGATGAACTTGGTGATGCTTTTAATGATCTACTTGAAGATCACAAAAAGGTAATCAGTAAATATAAACATGCAAAGGATAAGATCAAGGACTACAAAACCGAGATCCTTAGACTTTCATGTTTACTAGAAGATGTTAGAAACACTATACCCATGGAAAATACTGAAGAGGTATCCAATCTTAAATTAAGCTTATACGATGCCAAATCAATCATTCAGAAACAAACACTTGATATCACGGCTTTAAACAAAGAACTTGCTGAAGAGAAAAACAAATTCAAAATTGCTACAGGTAGAATACACGGTCTTACTGCTAAATGTGATGAGTTAAATTTAATCTCTAAGAAATTAGAGATTAAACTGGGCACGCAGGTTATTCAACCGCAAGTTCAGTCTCATAGTCACAACACGTACAAACACGTGCCAGCTCAACACAAAAAGGCACGTCGTCAGAAGAACACTCATCCACATGCTACACAAAAACATGCTTTCATGTACACCTATTCACATGCAGCACGTAAGACACATACATGTAAACATCATCATCATCCTGCTGCACTCAATCACTATCATCATCATGCTGCTGCATATATACAGTCACTATAATCACCCTACTAGCTATATATCATCACTCTACTTATAGACATCGCTATAACATGCTCCTAGCATAAACATGCATGCTAGATGTACTTATTGTAACCTACATGGACACATTTCTCCATAATGTAGGATTAGGAGATTAGTTGATAGAAATATATATGCATGGGTACCAAACACATCTAACCTCTCAGGACCCATAAGAATCTGGGTACCAAAGGTCACATCTACTCGTAGTGTAGGTGGACCTTCCCTCTTCAACTAGAAGAAAGTGGATTCTCGATTATGGGTGCTCGCAACATATGACTGGAAATGCAAAACTATTCGCAACACTATCGATGAAAAAGGAAGGATACGTTTCCTTCGACAATAACCTTAAAGGCTACATCATAGGTAACGGTACAATTGGTTATCCTCCCTCTCCTGTTATTAACGATGTCTGTTTAGTGACCGAGTTAAAGCATAACTTGCTCATCATTAGTCATCTTGTCGATCATGGTTATGATATTAACTTCAGAAAAACTAAATGCTTTATCTATGATAGATCAACTGGAGACAACGCCTTTGAGGGAATAAGGAAAGATAATATTTACATTTTCTATCTGTCTAGTGATAGTAACAGTGCAGGAAGATGCCTTTACGTTCACAAAGACGAAAAGCTCCTATGGCATCAGCGTCTTGGTCATGCCAACATGGATACTATATCCAGATTATCCACCAAGAAGCTTGTCAGAGGGCTGCTGGATATCACATTCAAGAAAGATGCGGTATGTGCCGAATGTGAAAAGAATAAGGCTACCAAATCTTACTTTCAATCCATAAACACTGTAAGTACTC
The DNA here is from genome assembly GCA_029216955.1 of Iris pallida. Classification (NCBI taxonomy): domain Eukaryota; kingdom Viridiplantae; phylum Streptophyta; class Magnoliopsida; order Asparagales; family Iridaceae; genus Iris; species Iris pallida. The sequence goes on from JANAVB010017599.1 coordinate 15,713,197, forward strand.
CCGACCAATGCAATTACTTCATATGGACTTATTTGGTCCTAGTAGAGTAGCCAGTCTTGGTGGAAAACTATACACTTTTGTTATTGTAGATGATTTTTCAAGATTTACTTGGATTTTCTTTCTTACAAACAAAAGTGATTCAATTTCTGTTTTCAAAGTATTTGCCAAAAAGGTCCAAAACGAAAAAGGTTACATGATTACTCGTATCCGAAGTGATCTTGGTGGCGAATTCGACAATTCTGATTTTGAAAAGTTTTGTGATTTAAATGGTTTTAGTCATGAATTTTCTTGTCCAATAACTCTATAACAAAATGGTGTTATGGAGCGGAAGAATAGAACTCTTGGCGATATGGCTAGAGTTATGCTAAATCAATTCTCTCTTCCGGAATATTTTTGGGCAGAAGTTGTCAGCACAACGTGCCATGTTTTGAATATGGTGTTGATTCGACCCATTTTGAAGAAGACACCCTATGAGCTTTGGTTTGGTAGGACTCCTAATGTTTCTTACTTTAGAGTGTTCGGTTGTCGCTGCTTTATCCTAAATACCAAAGAAAACTTAGGCAAATTTGATGCCAAAGCTGACGAAGGTATTCTTCTTGGATATGCGGCCAAGAGTAAGGGATATAGAGTATTCAACAAACGCTCCATGATTGTTGAAGAGTCTACTAATGTAACTTTCGATAAGGATAACAGTACAGCTGTCATTCCCGGTGACGATGATGAACCATCAACTTCTACACCTATAAACGCAACATCTGAAACCAGCTCTCCGAAGGAATTACCAAAGAAGTTCCTATTCACTCCCTCTCATCCAAAGGACTTGGTAATAGGTGAAATATCAAAAGGGGTAACTAATCGATCCTCTTTAAGAGATACTATAGCTAGCACTGCATTTATTTCTCAAATAGAACCTAAAAATGTTTTAGAAGCTTTTAATGATGAATTTTGGATTTCTGCAATGCAAGAAGAACTCAACCAATTTGAAAGAAGCCAAGTTTGGGAACTTGTTCCAAAACCAACTGGCTAATCAATAATTGGCACTAAATAGGTTTTTCGTAATAAAGTAAACGAGGATGGTTCAGTCACTCGCAACAAAGCTCGTCTCGTAGCCCAAGGATACAACCAAGAGGAGGGTATCGACTATGATGAGACGTATGCTTCTGTTGCCCGACTTGAATCCATTCGGATGCTTTGCGCATTTGCAAATTTTCAAAACATTAAACTTTTCCAAATAGATGTGAAAAATGCTTTTCCAAACAGTTTTTTTTTATCAAAGAAGAGGTTTTTGTCAAACAACCACCTGGTTTCAAAAATCACAAATTTCCTGACTATGTTTTTAAACTTAGGAAAGCTCTCTATGGCCTCAAACAAGCTCCTCGAGCTTGATATGATCGTCTTAGTGCTTTCTTACTAGATAAAGGTTTTTCAAAAGGGAAAGTCGATACTACACTGTTTATAAAATCTCTTGATGACACAATTCTTTTAGTACTAATATATGTTGATGATATTGTTTTTGGGTCTACTAATGAGTGTCTATGCAAGAAATTTTCTAAGTGTATGCATAATGAGTTCGAGATGAGCATGATGGGGGAGCTCAACTACTTCCTTGGATTGCAAATCAAACAACTCTCGCAAGGCATCTTCATCAGTCGGTCTAAATATGTAAAGGACATGCTGAAGAAGTTTGAGGTTGACAGCATCAAACCAATCAACACCCCTATGGCTACTACCACAAATTTTGAACCTGATAAAAGCGGCAAACCGGTCGATCAACGTAAGTATCGAGGTATTATTGGTAGTTTATTATATTTAACTATTAGTCGTCCCGATATTATGTTCAGAGTTTGCATATGTGCTAGATACCAAGCCAATCCTAAGGAATCATACATGACCGCAGTTAAGCGTATCTTTAGATACCTTAAAGGAACTATTACAGTAGGCTTGTGGTATCCCAAAACCACTTCCTTTGACTGAATCGGATATTTCGATGCTGATTTTGCGGGATACAAAGTCGACCGTAAGAGTACCAGCGGTACGTATCATTTACTAGAAAAGGCGTTAGTCTCATGGTTTAGCAAGAAGCAGAACTCTGTCGCACTATCCACAACAGAAGCTGAATACATCACAGCTGGTCGTTGTTGTGCACATATTTTGTGGGTGAGGCAAACCCTTGAAGACTACAACCTATGTTTCAAGCACATACCTATTCTCTGCGATAACACTAGTGCCATTAATCTGACCAAGAACCCAGTTTGTCACTCATGCACTAAACACATAGAGATTAGACATCACTTTTTGCGTGATCATCAACAACAAGGCATAATTAATTTAGAATTCATAGACACTGAACATCAGCTAGCAGACTTCTTTACCAAACCACTGGCCGAAGAGCGCTTTAATTTTCTTTGTCGTGAGTTAGGAATTTTGGATGAAACGGTCATTAGATAAATTGGCCTACGTAAATAACGATTATGACATATATCCTTACGGTGACTTTGCTATGGGTACAAGCCGAAAGGGTACTTCTGACAACAAGGCGTAAAAGCCTAAGCGACACGGTGCACTAGTCTTTGGACTACCACTAGCTGGGATCCGGCCCCTACAGCTACCCCATGGCAGTTTCATCGTAATGGTCGTTGTCTTAAATCCTTATTTATTATATGGTTTAAATACGTTTATGACTTAGTTAATTTAAACTTTCAAATTCTATTCATTTTCATCAAAACTTAGCCATTTTCAAACTTTCCTAAGTTCTGTGAACATGGAGGCAGAGTTCGGGCCGAACTCTGCCCCACACAGTGTTCGGGCTGAACTCTGTGTCCTTGGTCACAGAACCTTCTCTGCTTCTCACCCACCCATTATTTTGATCCGACGGTCCAGATTTAACCCGACTTGCTGCTCCCAAACTCCTTAAACTCGAGAGAAAACCCTCTTTCCTCACTTTGTTCTTCTTCCACCTTCCTCCAAACACAATTTTCTTAAACCCTAACCCTAGAAACTCCACTTTTAGGGCTCTTTTTGTTCCCAAACTCAAGATCTAAAACTTTTAGGGGGATCTCTTCCATCTTTTCTTATTTGTGTGAGGTATAATTTCATATTCTTCTTTATTTCCTCTTCAATTTTTATAAAATTCTCCATGGCTCCAGGACTCTTTGGAAGAGGCAAGAAAAGAAGGAGTGATGGTACATCATCTTCCAATCTTCCTCCCCCTCTTGCTCCTCCAATCCATCCTCTTTTTAATCCACCACCACCACAAGACCCCAACACATTCAATGAACAAATTTTTGTATCATTGGAGGCATCCAATTAATGGTTTGTCGATTTTCGTTAACGGAGTGTGTATACGGGTCATCCGATTAATTTTACTATTTTTTCGGCTTATGATTCATTGTTCCATGATCTTTGTTTAGATGAGTTAGTTACTACCTCATCTATAGTCTATTTGAATGCTATACAAATATTTTATTGTAACCTAACCTTTGACGACACACGAATCTACTCTTGTGTCGTCGGTATCGACATTACTTTTGATGATTTTAAGCTTGCGAAATATCTTGAGATCCCGGAACCCAATTCTTGGGAGAAACTTGTCGATGCCCGAAAGTTTCAATTTTTCGATAGATCGTCACTTAAAAGCTTCAAGGATGACATGTGTACTCCCAACACTCGTTCCTGCAAGCTACGAGATAAATATCTTAACCCATATTTTATGAACTTCATCGCATTATTTTCTCCACGATCTTGCCCAAAGCGGGATCGACGGATGAAGTATCTTATCTTAAAATCTCTTCTCTTTATCATCTCCACTTCCATGTCCCTTTTAACTTTCTGTGCACTATGATGGACTGGATGATTAGTGCACGGACGAGACCCCGATCATTGGTCTACGCCCTGTATCTGTCGATGATCTTTCATGCGTTCCATATTCCACTTGATGAATTTCAGTTCCTTCCTGCCTCTGCCTATCTGTCTAAGGCACGGCGGCTTCTAGCAGCTGTTGAGTCCCCTGCTTAGTCTGAGCACTCCGAGTCTGATGCTCATGCTGATCCTCCTACTCTTGGCCAACCTGCGCCCGAGCCTCCTCCTACCCTTGAGTCCATTCAGACTATGCTGTGTGATCGTTTTCTCTTGAAGGACCATCACTGGACTCAGATGGATTATCGCACCACCTTACAGATGACGGCCATCAGCAATACCCTGCATGACATCCGTACTCCCTGGCTACTCATCCTACGGTGTCTTACCCTATGGTACGGGACCCTTCTCGCGAAAGTTATCGTATCGACGACACCTGGGTCTTGGATCTGGATGCAATATTTGTTGATCCTCGTCGCTCTGCCAGCGGCCCATCTGACTCTACTGGACCTTTCCGTGCTCCATGATGGTCGTTGTCCCTTTTATGATGCTGCTGATGCTTAGGATTTCTTTTGTTTATGCACTTTGTCATTTTTATTCCGTGGTTATATAGTTGAACTCTTTGATTTGTACTACTTTATGCTTATATAGCTTCTATTTGGATTATTTGCTAGTTATCTCTTACTTTGGATTTGAGCCTTGGTTGTGTGATTGCATATTTTCTCTATGGTTATTTTTTATGGGTGATCTTCTATTTCATTTTGTTAAATGCCAAAGGGAGAGAAATATGTGATATTTGCTTAACCATTTTGGATAAATACTTGTGCTATGCATTGTTTGGACTAGTACTTGTATCAGGACTTCTCTATTTAAGGGGGAGCTGATATGTCCATCTACTGGAGAGCTATATATGTGTCCAGGTATGAACGTTGCGACACGCAAATATCATAATTTTGTTAATTATCAAAATAGAGGAGATTGTTGACCCAAACTGGATCACAGTCAACCTAATCTTGATAATTAATAAATCGATATTTGATATGATCCAACTCGACACATAAATCATCATCCAGCCACAAATCAGACGACTATCAAATATCAAGTTAGACAATCATCATCAACGACTGCTCGATGAATATTGCTGGAACTTGTCATCGGAAGTCTGTATTTTTACACTTTTATTGAGTCTAGGCTATTGTACGTTGAGTCGTACTGAGTACCTCAACCATAGACTAGATAACCAACAAGCTCCACAAACAAAAAGCCAAACTGCCAAAGCCCATCAAAGCCCATGGGCATTCTGTCTCCAAGGAGGCAGAGTCCGGGCTGAACTCGGTCCCCACACAAAGTTTGGGCCAAACTTTGCCTCCTAATTTCCAGGAGCTAATTTTTAGGGATTGCTTATTACAAGTTGTCCAACGGCCAAAATTTTAAATTTTGGAACAGAGTTCTGGCCGAATTATGCCTCCCAGGACTAGTATATATAGGCACCCTTTTCTCCCATTTTAAATCATCCAATCTTCTCTTCTACTCTTATAGCCTATACATCCTAAAGAGCCATACTCTTCTCATCTACTAGCCACAAAACTTCCCAAGCCTACAAGGTGCTCGGTGTGAGTCAATTAGAAGTTTTTGTGCAAGAGTCTTGAAGAAGTCACTTAGAAAATTCTAAGTTTCGTCTCAACGATCTTTCAAGAAGTTGGCGTGCTCTTCTGAGTAAAGGCACATGGTTGTAAAGCTATTTCACAAATAGTGGATTTCAATCCTGAGCTAGAGTTCTCATGCATGGACTAGTCCTCCACGAGGGAAACCAGGTTAAAAATTGTTGTGTCTGCTTATGCTCTCTAATCTTCATTTAATTTCAGCACTTATACTCTGATTAATTATTTGCTTGTTGGGATTGAATAGAGTTGATTTTTTAATTGTTCATTATTGACATAAGTACTCTATTCACCCCCTCTAGAGTTGCCTATACGTACTTCACTATGGTCCAAAGTTACGACCAGAAGTCCATAACTTGACCAGGGTTATAGGATATATCTTATCCTGATACAATATTGGCACCGTTTGTCCTTGTCTGGTTGTAATGGTATCTTATGGTCTCGATGATACGTTATAAGCCTATAACTCCTGAGCCAAGTCTTATTATTAAATATTATGCTTGGGTTTTGTCTCTTTCTTATATGCTCCCTTGTGGTACTTGCTATTCGGGACTGACCCTGCTGGTTTTGTTTGGCAAGATCTCGTAGCAGAGCCCGAGGATCCAGTCTTCTTCCCTGACAACAATGGTTCATACTAGGAGCATGGCCGTCGGAGGACTCGAGTGGGTTTCTTCTCCACCACTCTAGTATCATCAATTTTATTCTGGCATTTACCCACCAGCACCTGTTTAGCCGGTTATTCTGGATATTTAGTTTTCATGCATAATTATAATTAAATCAGGCTGCAATTGAATATGATTATGTACTTATCACTCTCTGTCTAGCTGACTTATAAAGCTAGTTCCTTATGATCATTTTGATGAAGCGTCAGGGACGCCTTACTACTTTATCCTATATGTTCATTAATTACTGTTTTCTTGTTTTGAATGATTGAGACATAGATGTAATGTATGACCTTAGGCAACTTGATTTTAGTGTACACCCCTTGTCTCTTGACAGTCGTGACCGATGTGTGACATCTTCATACCTCATACGGTGTAGCTGGCCATGTCCGTCCCCATATTCTGGTATTAGGGCATGACAAGGTTTTTGTGGTGGCCCACACAGGTCTGATTTCAGACTTGTGGGGTGTTATTATTATAGGAGTCTTAATCAAAACTTATTCCCTTTGATCTCTTGCCTCGTCTTCTCTTTTCTCACTTTGATTGTTAATTTGAATTGTATCCTCGAATCTTCCTCGTCCTGTCATTTGATATCATATATCTTTTCCTACAGGGGTACTTTCTTTTCAGTAGCTAGCGAGGCCAACGTGGAAGAACGTCCAACAGAGCATGGCTCGACAGGGCATCAACAAGAAGGAATGCCCTCTCCTGCTCAGATTTGGGTAGTGATTATGTCAGAGCCAGTGGAGCAGCAAGTTCCAGAAACTCTTGCACCCCAGCAGTACCGACAGCGATTGTAGTACCCGATGTGTGTCAGACAGTTAATGGGTTGTGCTTTAGGTTTTGTAGCCTATACCACAGGATTGCCAGTTGTCCTATGATACAGAGGCCAGGACGGCCAGTTCAACAATTTTTGGTATTGCCAGCTCTAGGGGCAGCACCGATCAGATGTCGGTCGTCTGACACATGTGAGGATACGAGCACATGGTTAGGGCATGCTAGGATTAGGGCTTCGACTTAATTAATTTTTGGACCGTGTTGTGCTCAGGGTTCGACTTAATTAATTTATTTATTAGTTGTAGCATGTAACAATTAACATGTTATATTAGTCACATGGTTAGGGCATGCTAGGATTAGGGCTTTTATGAACCATCACACCCACTATAAATAATCTCTCCCACTCTCTCTTCCCTCATAAACCCATATTTATTTTTCTTAACAACTTTTAGGCAAATCACCTTGCTCAAAATGGAGAGATTTCTTACATTTTCATTTATTAATTTCTTCTTTGATATTATTAGTCTATATTGTTCATCTCTTCATTCTTTACAAGTTTAGCTCTTGGGATTTTCATTTTAATGACTATTTTTAAGTAGATCTAAGTTTCTAAAACTAGAGTTATGGGTTTTCGTGGTTTTGATCTATAAAACTTGGTTGTTTTCGAAAAAAAGTGGTTCCATGTTGTAGAGAATTTGATTTCATTCAATTTTGGCTTTTATTTCGCCCGATTCTGAGTCCTATAGCCCAAGTTATGGACATTAGAAGTTTCTAAATCTCCATGACCAAAAGCTTGCTGCTGGCAGGAATGATAACCCTCCGTGCGCGTGCTTCGCTGCTGCGCTACTCGCCCATTCGCGCACTATGTGCCATCTATAGTACGCCATTCGTGCACTGTACACCATCTACAATGCGCTATTTGCGTACTGTGTGCCGTTCGTATACTGTACACTGTTCGTGCACTGTGCACCATCTACAGTGCGTCGTTCACGTACTGTGTGCCGTTCATAATACATCGTTCATGCACTGTTCGTCATCCACTGTGCGCTGTTCATGCACCACTGCATGCCTCATGTACCCAAGCGCCCTGCGTTTTTGACCCATGCGCCTATGTGTCCAAGTGACCTATATGCCTAGTAGCTCTCATACGACTATATGTTCCTAACCTGACTACCTGTGTATTTGTTGGTGTATCCAATATGTGTACTGAAATACAATCTATGTGTGAACTGAGGTGCTATCCTACGTGCTAAGCGAATCCTACGCATTATATGTCAGTATATTCATAGTCTACACCACATACACGATAAACGGTCAGTAGTAATGACATGGTGTTGTTTATTTGATTGATGCATTACACTAAGAATGGATCCATATGTGGGACTTCATGAGCCAAAATTGATTCATACTTAGGGTTCTCGTACTAGGTACGACATCTAAGGGGATAATCATGTGACCACCACATGTGAATCCAAGACCAATATAGGGCTTAACTAAGTAACTCAATATAATAGATGCATCGGAAAGGGAAGAATATCGAGATCGTGTTATACTAGCCACCCAGGTCCTGTCCTGACGTATCGGATTGGCCGCCATAGATATTATTTAATCTGCCTACAGTGGATGGTAATATCCGACTCCTATGTGTTATGAGTTATATGTTCCGTACGGTAGTCCTCTGGGGGACCAGTGCATAATCAATATGCTACAGTTATATGATGGATTGGCTAGCCCTGCTGGAAACGACATGATCTGATGATTCCTATAAACAGTACTGCGAGGATAACCCCGCCAAATATAGAAAGCCGTAGGAATGATTGGCCGCTTACAAAATGACTTCCTTGTGATCTGCATCTTCTGTCAGTAGCCGAGAAAAATAGACTATCATGGTGCATGGTCCAACTCATGTCTTTGTTTGGTTGTTGGGTTGGGCTATTGTGCTATGACAAGCTATGGTCCGAAGTTATGACCAGAAGTCCATAACTTGACCAGGGTTATAGGATATATCTTATCTCGATACAATATTGGCACCGTTTGTCCTTGTCTGGTTGTAATGGTGCCGTATAGTCTCGTGATACGTTATATGCCTATAACTCCTGAGCCATGTCTTACTATTAATTACTATGCTTAGGTTTTATCTCTCTCTTATGTGCTCCCTTGTGGTACTTGCAATTCGGGGCTGACCCTGCTAGTTTTGTTTGGCCAAATCTTGTAGCAGAGCCCGAGGATCCAGTCTTCTTCCCTGACGACAATGGTGCATACTAGGAGCATGGCCTTCGGAGGACTCGAGTGGGTTTCTCCACCACTCTAGTATCATCAGTTTTGCTCTGGCGTTTAGCCACCGACACCTGTTTAGCCAGTTATTATGGATATTTAGTTTTCATGCATAATTGTAATTAAATTAGACTGCAGCTGAATATAATTATGTACTTATAACTCTCTGGGCTAGCTGACTTATAAAGCTAGTTCCTTATGATCATTTTGATGAAATGTCGGGGACGCCTTACTGCTTTATCCTATATATTCATTAATTGATGTTTTTTGTTTTGAATGATTGAGACATAGATGTAATGTATGACCCTATGCGACTTGATTGTAGTATACACCCCTTATCTCTTGACTGCCGTGACCGTTGTGTGACATCTTCGTACCTCATATGGTGTAGCTGGCCATGTTCGTCCCTGTATTCTGGTATTGGGGCGAGACAGCTTCGATGTGCACTCTTGGCTTCGATGGTAATTGGGAGGATCACTTGTACTTGGTGGAGTTCTCTTACAACAACAACTTCCAGGCGAGCATTTAGATGGCACCCTTTGAGGCAATTTATGACAGAAGATGCAGGTCATCCCTAGCATGGGATGACATTGGGGAGAGGAAGATGCTTGGTACAGAGTTGATTGCTCAGTTAGTGGGAGTAGTTGTCACGACCCGCACCCACTGTGAGGGTACGAGCACGTAACAACGCCCAGCCTACGCCGCAGTGTCGGCGGTAGAACGCTGTTCTAGGTCACTATCTAACTAACCAATCACTCAATTATATAATATACTTGTCAAAATATCAACTCCGAATGGAGGACAAGTATAGATATAATGTAATCTCAATCACAGTCTAAGCACTATATGATAGCACAGAAGATTAAAACTAAGACTAATAACAGAAATAAAACCAACAACTAACAATATAATCTCAAACAATCTCAACTACAAATCTCAACTTATATACAACTCCAGTTCTAAAACATGAAAGCTAAACAAAACAACTAGCTAATCTCCCGATCACTCCTGAGTGTCGGGGCCATAGGTAGCTAAGCCATCTCCTGGTCAGTAATATGTAGGGCATGTGTCCTCAGGGCAATCATCTTTAAAATTTACAACAGATCCAGTCAGGACAGGAACGAGTACAACTCATCAAGAAAATCCAAGTAATGACAGAGAACTATAAAGCAGTTATAGGCAGTTTTATTGATGAATATGGCAGTTTATATTTAGGTGATAATATAGAGAAGCCGTAAGATACAAGGAAAGTAAAGTAACTAAAACAAGAGAAGAATGATGGCAATGAAGACTGTAAAATAAATCTAGCTGAACTATAGTAACATAATAAGTCCAGGCAGTAAATGTAAAACGAGTGTAAAACTACTATAAATCCAGTACGAGATGAATCTAATACAAGATGAATCCAGTACAAGATGATTCTAGGTAGTGATCAAGAATCCAGGTGAGTCCAGCTATTCTAACAGTGTGTTTTAAAATACCGAGATCGACATGTAAACGGCTGTAGGTAATCAGGCACATCTCTCACTGATCAGGCGAGAGATGGCTATGCTTCCAGAAGATTCCAGTTGGGAGATTCCAGATTTGGGGTATGTCTACATGTCTTACTCAATATTTTCTCGCCCCGCAATACAAATGAATCCAGAATTCGACACGAGAATCGAGATGAGTCCAGCCAAAATATGATGATTCCAGAAATAGATTCCGGAATGATTCCAGTGATTCCACTAATAGAGGCCAGATAAGTAAGGTATGTGTGTGGCATACATGAATCCAGAAATATCCATACGTGTTGTAACAGAGAATCACATAAAACTAAATATAACTGAAGTACAGTAATTGACAATTAAATGAGAGAACTATCGGTGAATGTACTCGCCTGATACTCTAAAAGGAGTATTATAATGTCAGATGTCTGCACCGGAGTCACAATGTCCTAAATAGAGCAGTACAGGTTATAATGTGTTTAAAATAAGACAGATGAAGTTTATGATGCATCTACATGATTTCTAGGTCAATCTAGGTCAAAGTCAACTCTAAGTCAAACCTGGTCAACTGTCTAGGTCAAACTAGATCCAAGTCAAACTTGGTCAACTCTGGGTCAACCCAAGTCAATACTCTAGACAACCAGGTCAATTGATCACATCCAGACTAAATGTTGACTTTTGGTCAACTCCAGTCAAACTGTACTAGTCAAACTAAGTCAACTAGGTCAAACTTAGTCCAATAAAGTCTCACTAGCCTAACCAAGCCTAGACTAACAACCAAGCACACTCACAAGTCACAGAGAACACATATTACATATATATACATTGCATTGCATCACATCAATTTGCATATATTCATCCACTCTACTCTCAACATACATTGCCTATATACATATAGTGCATTGCTTACATATATGCATACATGTATTATTCATGTCTAACATCACTTTCAATATCAAATTTGACATATATCATCATATGGATACTTGAACTAATTTATATATAACCATTCATACAAAATCAAGGTGTGATGACACACTTAATATATAACATTACATTGATGCATATATATATATATATATATATATATATATATATATATATATATATATATATATATAATATATATATATATATATATATATATATATATATATATATATATATATATATACCAACACTCTCTATCAAAACTCTAACATACACTAACCAACCCACTATCTAACCTCATTTATCTATCACTCTATCTATTACATAACAACACACACTCTCACAAGACACAAGGACACACACTCTCTATATCATGTACCTATATACATCACATGAATATTCACTATATGTAGTTACCATGCCCCAAGGGAACAAAAGAACTTAATAGCCCTCAACTCAAGACCCAATCATACACATAATGTATGGCATTGAGACTAACATATATGTAAGGGACTGAACAAATGGGGAAAAATCTGAATGGAAAGAGGGAAATCTGAGAAGCTATGGTTCATGGACAGTTCTATAAGTCCAAGTGGACTGAATGCAATAATATAGGGGCTGAGATCTGCAGGCATTGCAAATGACAGTTAACTCAAGACTCCCCAACCACATACAAAATCCCATTACTCCTAAAATAGCTTCCTACTTGTCATGCTACTATGCTAAATGTAATGGGCACCCTAGGATACAAATCTGGACATCCCATCAGTCCTATATATTATCCCATGGTAACCCAATACCTATCTATTTGCATTCACACACATATATGGAATATGTATAGGATTTCACTCCCTTACCTATTTTACATCTAACCCTCATATATAAACACCATCCTAATCTCAAGTCATCCCTTCACTGTTCTCAGGTTTCAATATGCAAAGTGTGTGAATCTCAACAATTTGTGTGAGTGTCACATGAACCAATGTGTGTGATATGGTAGCAGCTTTCAAATTTAAACAATGTGCATATATGTACTCAGGTTTATCAGTGTAATAACTCAGAAATTCAATATATATCCAACAGTGTATTAGTCTTACCATTTTATTGCAATTTCGAAAGCCAAAGCAAAATCGAAAACTAAATTCTCATGCCTATCAAAATCCCTCACATGCTAATCTATTCCCAGATGTGTACGGTGAATCTATATTTGAATCAAACACACAAAACAACAGTTAACATACGTTACAAACCCCTGAACCAAACTGACAGTTACTCATACAAGGAAATTCGGGGAATTCCCAAATCGAGTTCAAATAACCACTGATAATTCAATTTAAAGGTTAGAAATTGAAGATCGATGTGTGTACGTGTCGTGGGTGTCCATAGGTGTCCACCACGGCACGACACAATGTGTCCAAGTGTTAAAAACACAAATCGGGTAAGTTACAGACACTGTGCAGTGTCACAGCGACGTGCACGGGTTCACGTGTATGTAGGACATGACACACACATCCACGTATCTCGTGGTCGTGCCCCAGTATTCGCCTAGACTAGGGGGACGTGTCCAAGTGCCTGTCCCGTGTCCACGTCATGTGTCGTGTCAGAATTTAGGCCGTGTCAGTGAGTGAAAATTCGTGCGGTTGGGAACAGCACGATTCAATGCGCGATCGATAAATTCTCGAATACTCCACCATCTCACCCTAAATTTTGGGAGGATGGTGGCAGAGGTTGCCCTGACCTCTGTGCCAAAAATCGGGTCTTGAAAGTTCGTGTCGTGTCCTACAGAAGTGTCGGGCAGCAGGGGACTGCACGGACATGTGCTGTGTCTCGTGCGTGCGTGTTCCTGTGTCCATACTGACACGATTCGTGTCAGAAACCAAATCAACAAGACACGAAATCAAAGTATATATATAGCACTACAATTTTGTTAAAATAGTTTTCGAAATTACAAATTTTCAGTCCTTTCAAGCATTTCATCAAACACCTTAAATAACACAAAGATACGTGTCCGATACGGACACGTAACCTAATGCAAATGACACGAAATTCCTCCAGAAGTTAGGGGACACCTATTCCTAAGCCATCATGCAAAGAAATCAAAATAATAATGCAATTTAAAGGGTTTTACCTATAGGTGCAAATTGCATGGAAAAGCTCCAAATGGGGGGTGTTCCTCTTGATGGCCAAATGCTCCAAATGAGCCCAAAACTGAGATTAACCTCCAGAAATATTAAATATACAAAAATTAGAACCTAATGCAAAAGACTAGGATGAAAAAGGAGATCAAATGAATAAATGGAAATTTTTTGGAAGGGAGAAAATACCTTTCTTTTCTCCAAGTGTTGGAATGATAAAAAAAAGAGGCAAGCCCTAAAGAATAAGTGTTTATATAGGGTGGGGATCCCTATGTGGCTGTTCATAAGCTTAATAATTAGGGTTAGGGTTTACTAAATGGCCCATGGGCTTAAGTCATGATCAATCAAATCATTAAGCCATAAGTCATTTCATGAAACCACAAGCCATGACTTAAATTCACTTAAACTAATCCTCATAATCCTAAATTAGTTTCTAATGACTAAATGTAGGTTAACCTAAGTTAGACTAGGGTCACCATGGTTAGGATTAGCTTCTAGGCTAGTCTACAAGTCTCAAACTAGTCAAAGCCCAAACTAGGAATCACCAATCCAATAAATAATCAAATAATTCAAATAAGTCAAAAATGACCAATTTACCCCTAGGCTAAAATGATAATTAAATATCCTAATGACATGGCTAGACTCTAGGGAAGACAGTCTCTACGGTTTCACTAGCCGCACTCCAAATCACAAGTCATTATTTAAATAGTTTTAAAATGATTAAAAATTACCAAAAATCATATTATTATTTAAATATCAATAAATAATATTTATAAATACAAAATTTCAAAATTACCCTCATCTGGAAAATTGGGTGTTTCAATCCTACCCCCCTTAGAAAAATTTTGTCCTCGAAATTTAAGTCGGTCGTACTCCTTCTAGGTCAACCACCCACAATCAAAGTCTCTAAGCAATTCCTAACTCATACAATTTGAAGAATAATATATAGAGTCATGGTCAACCATAGCAGTTGAAGGTCTCATCTAGATGGACTAGTCATATTAGATCAAATTAGTCCCATGGTATCAACATGCAAGCAATATAGGGTGTTCTGCTGGAAGGATAAGGAAGCCACAAATCATTAAGGTGTTGGACAGTCTACCATCCTATATAAAACTGGTAAGGACAACTAGGAATTAATTATGAAGGATTACCATTCCAAAGATGATCAAATCGAAAGTTTAAGGCACGAGGGTCAATAGCATTGAAATCCAATAATACAATATATAAAAGAAGATTTAGTCCCTGCACGATCTAAGTTGATCAATTTCAGGATATATCGAAGTTTGGGCAAGATGGAGAACAAGGCCATTGAAGTCTGAGCATGAGTATCCAAGATTTGATATCCATGTCACAATTGAATTAATTCAATTGAATAAGACTCCAAATACTGGATGATAAGGAGGATGACCCGGTCGACTGGTCACGATCAAGGAATTAGAATTTAAGGGATGATGCGAGGATATAGAAATAAGTCAATTTCCTCCTTTGGATAGGGAAACTAAACGTGATACCTTGGGTTGATCTATCAAGTACAGTGCCTTTTCTTTCTGAAATATACGAAAGGCAAAACAATAAAGAGTTCAAAGACGATGCTATTAAGTATAATACGTGGTACATAGGCGATGGAAATAATTCAAAAGAGAATTGCCAAAGTTATCGTGGATGAGACTCTAGGGCAAATTTAACTATGTCTCCCTCCACATAGAATAACATATGAAAAGCGAACCAAAGTGCAATAGGTTGATCAGACCATCATGCACCGGTTCTGATTAGACAATATGTTAGTGGGTGCCAGCCTCCAATAAAATATGTCGTGATCAAGCTCGAATAAGATAAGCTCGCAAAACTGGTGCTAAATTAGCAACATAAGATAGACAAAATATAGGTAAGGATAACGATGAAGGAAGTTGATAGTCTAAGATCCTTTAAACATCAAGGAGTGAGGATGAATCAAAACAAGAGGAAAAGGATTTTCAATTCGAAGTTTATAATAAGATTCCCAAGGGTCGTCCCGGAATCTCTCAAGTAGTCCTAACTGTGATTGAGTAACCTCTCTGCTAAAGCCTATTCCTTAGTTCCTATCGCAGGCTGTAGTGATACTCTAGTTCGAATACTACTACATAAACTCGACCTGCATGGGCCACCACTAAAAATGTGTCACGACCCGCCCCCACGGTGAGGGTACGAGCACGTAACAACGCCCAGCCTACGCCGCAGTGTCAGCGGTAGAACGCTGTTCTAGGTCACTATCTAACCAACCAATCACGCAATTATATAATATACTTGTCAAAATATCAACTCCGAACGGAGGACAAGTATAGATATAATGTAATCTCAATCACAGTCTAAGCACTATATGATAGCACAGAAGATTAAAACTAAGACTAATAACAGAAATAAAACCAACAACTAATAATATAATCTCAAACAATCTTAATTACAAATCTTAACTTATATACAACTCCAGTTCTAAAACATGAAAGCTAAACAAAACAACTAGCTAATCTCCCGATCACTCCTGAGTATCGGGGCCATAGGTAGCTAAGCCATCTCCTGGTCAGTAATATGTAGGGCATGTGTCCTCAGGGCAATCATCTGTAAAATTTACAACAGGTCTAGTCAGGACAGGAACGAGTACAACTCATCAAGAAAACCTAAGTAATGACAGAGAACTATAAAGCAGTTATAGACAGTTTTATTGATGAATATGGCAGTTTATATTTAGGTGATAATATAGAGAAGCCGTAAGATACAAGAAAAGTAAAGTAACTAAAACAAGAGCAGAATGATGGCAATGAAGACTGTAAAATAAATCTAGCTGAACTATAGTAACATAATAAGTCCAGGCAGTAAATGTAAAACGAGTGTAAAACTACTATAAATCCAGTACGAGATGAATCTAATACAAGATGAATCCAGTACAAGATGATTCTAGGTAGTGATCAAGAATCCAGGTGAGTCCAGCTATTCTAACAGTGTGTTTTAAAATACCGAGATCGACATGTAAACGGCTGTAGGTAATCAGACACATCTCTCACTGATCAGACGAGTGATGGCTATGCTTCCAGTAGATTCTAGTTGGGAGATTCCAGATTTGGGGTATGTCTACATGTCTTACTCAATATTTTCCCGCCCCGTAATACAAAAGAATCCAGAATTCGACACGAGAATCGAGATGAGTCCAGCCAAAATATGATGATTCCAGAATTAGATTCCGGAAAAATTTTAGTGATTCCGCTAATAGAGGCCAGATAAGTAAGGTATGTGTGTCGCATACATGAATCCAGAAATATCCATACGGGTTGTAACAGAGAATCACATAAAACTAACTATAACTGAAGTACAGTAATTGACAATTAAATGAGAGAACTATCAGAGAATGTACTCGCCTGATACTGTGAAAAGAGTATTGTAATATCAGATGTCTGCACCGGAGTAACAATATCCTAAATAGAGCAGTACAGGTTATAATGTGTTTAAAATAAGACAGATGAAGTTTATGATGCATCTACATGATTTCTAGGTCAATCTAGGTCAAAGTCAACTCTAAGTCAAACCTGGTCAACTGTCTAGGTCAAACTAGGTCCAAGTCAAACTTGGTCAACTCTGGGTCAACCCAAGTCAATACTCTAGTCAAACTAGGTCAATTGATCACATCCAGACTAAATGTTGACTTTTGGTCAACTCCAGTCAAACTGGACTAGTCAAACTAAGTCAACTAGGTCAAACTTAGTCCAATCAAGTCTCACTAGCCTAACCAAGCCTAGACTAACAACCAAGCACACTCACAAGTCACAGAGAACACATATTACATATATATACATTGCATTGCATCACATCAATTTGCATATATTCATCCACTCTACTCTCAACATACATTGCCTATATACATATAGTGCATTGCTTACATATATGCATACATGTATTATTCATGTCTAACATTACTTTCAATATCAAATTTGACATATATCATCATATGGATACTTGAACTAATTTATATATAACCATTCATACAAAATCAAGGTGTGATGACACACTTAATATATAACATTACATTGATGCATATATATATATATATATATATATATATATATATATATATATATATATATATATATATATATATATATATATATATATATATATATATATATATATATATATATATATATATACCAACACTCTCTATCAAAACTCTAACATACACTAACCAACCCACTATCTAACCTCATTTATCTATCACTCTATCTATTACATAACAACACACACTCTCACAAGACACAAGGACACACACTCTCTATATCATGTACCTATATACATCACATGAATATTCACTATATGTAGTTACCATGCCCCAAGGGAACAAAAGAACTTAATAGCCCTCAACTCAAGACCCAATCATACACGTAATGTATGGCATTGAGACTAACATATATGTAAGGGACTGAACAAATGGGGAAAAATCTGAATGTAAAGAGGGAAATCTGAGAAGCTATGGTTCATGGACAGTTCTATAAGTCCAAGTGGACTGAATGCAATAATATAGGGGCTGAGATATGCAGGCATTGCAAATGACAGTTAACTCAAGACTCCCCAACCACATACAAAATCCCATTACTCCCAAAATAGCTTCCTACTTGTCATGCTACTATGCTAAATGTAATGGGCACCCTAGGATACAAATCTAGACATCCCATCAGTCCTATATATTATCCCATGGTAACCCAATACCTATCTATTTGCATTCACACACATATATGGAATATGTATAGGATTTCACCCCCTTACCTATTTCATATCTAACCCTCATATATAAACACCATCCTAATCTCGAGTCATCCCTTCACTGTTCTCAGGTTTCAATATGCAAAGTGTGTGAATCTCAACAATGTGTGTGAGTGTCACATGAACCAATGTGTGTGATATGGTAGCAGCTTTCAAATTTAAACAATGTGCATATATGTACTCAGGTTTATCAGTGTAATAACTCAGAAAGTCAATATATATCCAACAGTGTATTAGTCTTACCATTTTATTGCAATTTTGAAAGCCAAAGCAAAATCGAAAACTAAATTCTCATGTCTATCAAAATCCCTCACATGCTAATCTATTCCCAGATGTGTACGGTGAATCTACATTTGAATCAAACACACAAAACAACAGTTAAGATACATTACAAACCCTGAACCAAACTGACAGTTACTCATATCAGGAAATTCGGGGAATTCCCAAATCGAGTTCAAATAACCACTAATAATTCAATTTAAAGGTTAGAAATTGAAGATCCCTGTGTGTACGTGTCGTGGGTGTCCATAGGTGTCCACTACGACACGACACAACGTGTCCAAGTGTTAAAAACCCAAATCGGGTAAGTTACAGACACCATGCAGTGTCACTGCGTCGTGCACGGGTTCACGTGTGTGTAGGACACGACACACACATCCACGTGTCTCGTGGTCGTGCCCCAGTATTCGCCTGGACTAGGGGGACGTGTCCAAGTGCCTGTCCCGTGTCCATGTCACGTGTCGTGTCAGAATTTAGGCCGTGTCAGTGAGTGAAAATTCGCGCGGTTGGGAACTGCACGATTCAGTGCGCGATCGATAACTTCTCGAATACTCCACCATCTCAACCTAAATTTTGGGAGGATGGTAGCAGAGGTTGGCCCGACCTCTGTGCCAAAAATTGGGTCTTGAATGTTCGTGTCGTGTCCTACAGAAGTGTCGGGCAGCAGGAGACTGCACGGGCATGTGCTGTGTCTCGTACGTGCGTGTTCCTGTGTCCATTCTGACACGATTCGTGTCAGAAACCAAATCAACAAGACATGAAATCAAAGTATATATATAGCACTACAATTTTGTTAAAATAGTTTTCGAAATTACAAATTTTCAGTCCTTTCAAGCATTTCATCAAACACCTTAAATAACACAAAGATATGTGTCCGATACGGATACGTAACCAAATGCAAATGATACAAAATTACTCCAGAAGTTAGAGGACACCTATTCCTAAGCCATCATACAAAGAAATCAAAATAATAATGCAATTTAAAGGGTTTTACCTATAGGTGCAAATTGCATGAAAAAGCTCCAAATGGGGGGTGTTCCTCTTGATGGCCAAATGCTCCAGATGAGCCCAAAACTGAGAATAACCTCCAGAAATATTAAATATACAAAAATTAGAACCTAATACAAAAGACTAGGATGAAAAAGAAGATCAAATGAATAAATGGGAATTTTTTCGAAGGGGGAAAATACCTTTCTTTTCTCCAAGTGTTGAAATGATAAAAAAAAGAGGCAAGCCCTAAAGAATAAGTGTTTATATAGGGTGGGGATCCCTATGTGGCTGTTCATAAGCTCAATAATTAGGGTTAGGGTTTACTAAATGGCCCATGGGCTTAAGTCATGATCAATCAAATCATTAAGCCATAAGTCATTTCATGAAACCACAAGCCATGACTTAAATTCACTTAAACTAATCCTCCTAATCCAAAATTAGTTTCTAATAACTAAAAGTAGGTTAACCTAAGTTAGACTAGGGTCACCATGGTTAGGGTTAGCTTCTAGGCTAGTCTACAAGTCTCAAACTAGTCAAAGCCCAAACTAGGAATCACCAATCCAATAAATAATCAAATAATTCAAATAAGTCAAAAATAACCAATTTACCCCTAGACTAAAATGATAATTAAATATCCTAATGATATGGCTAGGCTCTAGGGCAGACAGTCTCTACGGTTTCACTAGCCGCACACCAAATCACAAGTCATTATTTAAATAGTTTTAAAATGATTAAAAATTACCAAAAATCATATTATTATTTAAATATCAATAAATAATATTTATAAATACAAAATTTCAAAATTACCCTCATCTGGAAAACTGGGTGTTACAATCCTACCCCCCTTAGAAAAATTTCATCCTCGAAATTTAAGTCGGTCGTACTCCTTCTAGGTCAACCACCCACAATCAAAGTCTCTAAGCAATTCCTAACTTATACAATTTGAAGAATAATATATAGAGTCATGGTCAACCATAGCAGTTGAAGGTCTCATCTAGATGGACTAGTCATATTAGATCAAATCAGTCCCATGGTATCAACATGCAAGCAATATAGGGTGTTCTGCTGGAAGGATAAGGAAGCCACAAATTATTAAGGTGTGGGACAGTCTACCATCCTAAATGAAACTGGTAAGGACAACTAGGAATTAATTATGAAGGATTACCAGTATCCAAAGATGATCAAATCGAAAGTTTAAGGCACGAGGGTCAATAGCATTGAAATCCAATAATACAATATATAAAAGAAGATTTAGTCCCGGCACGATCTAAGTTGATCAATTTCAGGATATATCAAAGTTTGGGCAAGATGGAGAACGAGGCCATTGAAGTCTGAGCACGAGTATCCAAGATTTGATATCCATGGCACGATCTAAGTTGATCAATTTTAGGATATATCGAAGTTTGGGTAAGATGGAGAACGAGGCCATCGAAGTTTGGGTCTTATGGAAATTATGAGGATAAAATTTTTCTAAGGAGGAAAGAGTTGTGAGACTCGTCTAACAGTATCAATTTTTGTATACATATACGTATTTTATACAGTATTTTCTTGGATTTCGGAGTACCAAAAAAAATTGACTTTTGAGATTTTACTACTTGGCCGGCATACCGTCGGTATACCAGTGTGCACCGAAGATATACTGTCTGGAAGTTAATTCCACTTTTTAGATATTTTTGATTTTAGATATTTTTGTGAATAGTGTTCTGATATTTTCATGAATAGTAAAGATACATTCTATTATTCATTGGTTTTTTGGTTTTTTTTCTGAACGATCAAGATTAATCCTAATCGAGACGCGGTTCACGATTGGATGGTCACGAGTAATTCACCTTCTCTATATATATCCTTTCATTTCTTTTCAAATTTTTTTTTACAATCTCTCTGCACTCTTCTTCTCTTCTCATTTTCTCTTCATTTTTTAATGAGTTAGGAGCTTAGTCTCGAGGCCTCCGAGTGTTGTTTCTGAGCCCCTCTTGGTGGTAGAGTTGAAGAGTTATGCTCGGAGCTATATAGACAAGTACATCTTGTCGAACTACTGAAAAAATATTATTTTTACTGCTATTTTATTTTCTATTGCTTTGATAGTCCAGTACTGCCTAATACTTGCTTTACTAAATATATTTCTCTCGAGATTCTTGTCATTTTGACCGTTTCGAAATTTGGTCTGAGCTAGGTTTCGATTTCGAATAAAATCCTGATATTTTCTTAGTAGGAAAACTCTGTATCTGTAACGATACCGGAGTACTTGCAACGAGACTTAGTATATATGTTGTACAAGACCTTCCTCTAGTATTGTTTTCATGGCTATACTTGAATTTTATAACTTTCGAGACGAGATTTAATTTTTGGAACTCGTTCCAAGTCATTAGTGTTACTTCTCGGCATAAACGGCATACCCCCGGTATACCAGTATATACCAATGGCAAGTCGGTTTGCGGGTCCCTTTTAAGTTGAAAACCTGCTCTTACAATTAATGGTATACCATCGGTGTACTGGTCTGTACCGTCGGTATACCGATCCAGTGCATTATATTTTTCAGCAAGTTTTGTCTCCCCATTGTCCGGCATACCGTCGATATACCAGATTATACAACCGATATAACGCCATGATACCCAAGTTATGTATCTCTTGATTTTGTTTCGATTTTCTGATTTCTTCCTGCTTTTTTTTTTCTGTGTATGATATGCCATGTTTCTTGCTACGTACCATCATGCCTGTTTGGATTTCTCTTGTATGTCTAGTTTACCTGATCGTGGCCCGCCGTGGCAGACTCTTGATTCTTGTCTTGTCTAGCTTGATATAGTGGCCCATCGTGGCAAACTCTTGATTCTTGTCTTATCTAGCTTGATATAGTGGCTCGACATAGCACACTCTTATCTTGATACTAATATTTTCTATTATAGCTTGTTATAGTGCACCCTTGCTTACCTTATCCAGTCTTGCATTTCACATGTCTAGGATGGATTCTACAGAATGTTAAACATAGAATCCTGAATGAAAATGTTAAGGAATAAACAATTAGCATGATTATCTAGATGCATTGGGAGGGAACAATTTCTCGGTTGCTTGTAAGCCCTTTATTTCGGCCTTTACACAATGGATTTGGATCTATCTATCATGATGAGCACATTTCCAGCGCACCGTCGAATGTTGCACCTTTTTACATGTCTTTAGGATACACGTCTTTTAGACGGTATAACCACTATATATTCTCTATGTCAGGACCTGGATAAGTCGGGTAGTCTGCAGGACGGGCAGCCGAATTGGATTTCTCAAAGTACATATTATTATGATAACCCTAATTAGCTAATGTATCAAACAGTTTGCTTGGCCGTGATTGATGGATGGAGTCTATTTCTTGTCTTGCCTAGTCTAGCCTTGCTCCAGCTTGTTTTATTTCAGTACTTAGATTCCTGCTATTCCTGTACATGCTATTATTACTGCTACATATCCGGCTTCACTACATGCTTACATGTCTGATTTTACTACTTGTCTTACAAGCTGAGCTACACTTATATGTTCACTTGCTCGGCTTCACCTACATTATCACATGCTTGGTTTCACTTAACATGCTTACATGCCCGACTTTACTACATGTTTCCAGTTTTCTTTCATACTTGTTGTGGTACATTTATATTATTTATGCTTACTTTTATTGCTTTACTTAGTGTTATGATTTTCATGCTGGTTTACTTCATAGTTTAGCTTCACTTGTGGGACTTGCAATTGGGGGTCTGACCTTATTAGTTTTATTTGACCGGATTTGGTTGAGGAGTCTGAGGATCTTCCGTACCTTCCACTCGATGCTGACCATCCGAAGCACCAGGGTGCCTGAGTTGGTGTTCTTTCTCTTACCTACTCTTATATATAGTCTTTTGCGGCGTTTAGCCACCGAGCATGTATTTAGCTCGTGTTTTGGACTTGACATTTTGGCCTACGGACTTAGACATGATTTATATATATTCTAGACTGTAGCTAGAGCTGGTCATGTATGACTTACACTCTTGCTAGTTCTTTATTTTGTATTACTAGCTTTATGATCATCTATATTATATAGTTTGGGAAGCTTTACTATCTTATATGCTTGATGATCATACTCTTGTAATTTACTTACTTGCCTATGATTGAGATATCTAGGAATTGTATGACCTAGGATTTGACTGTTGGTTTGTTGTAGTAACTCCTACATGTACAACTTTTACTTTATTTCAGGGTACTGTAGTACTTTGTTATACATAGCTGGCCTGGTCCGTCCTTATTTGCCAGTATTTTAGTTCTTGGGCATGACAGAACCAAATCCTCTGTATCCCTCAAAATATTTCGATGAATAACCTCAGCAAGTTTCCAATGATCCACAAAATGCTGAATATCCTTGAGCCTTCATCTGATGTCTATGGCCTCCATGTACATCTCAAAAGCTTAAGCCGATATATACCACTACTTATATCTCATCGATCCAGTAGTTGTGAATCTTTAGTAAGGTTCCAATCTTTGTCCCTAAACATACTACGACAATCATCATATGTCAGCGTTCCTACCGAAACAATTGTAGTGTAAAATCGAAACATATTGTATGAAAGCAACTCTAGAAGGGGTGAATAGAGTACAACAAAAATATTTAATAAAAACAAGGCTGATTACCAACTAATAAATTCAGCAAGCTGGTATATGAGAATAATTAGATACATAGAAAGCAAGTATGGAAAATATAATGAGAAAGAAGTCACAAACGCAAACACATTGATGTATACCGTTTTCTCTCGTGGAGGACTAATCCAGATCTAGAACTCCTACTCGGAGATAATATACTATTCAGCAATAGCAGTACACCACGAGATTTGATGTGAAGTGCTCTCTAACTTCCTATAATCACAAGTTTTGATCTGAAGAGCTTACCGACTTCAATGCCACAAGCTTTTGATCCGAAGAGCTTGTCGACTTCAAACAATAAGTGTGAAAACAACACTTAGAAATCTAAGCTTTACAACTCGATAAGACTTTTAAATCGGAACCACACTTTGGCATTTAGAGGGTTTGTGAAATTGTTTCTTGAAGATGGGAAGGTTTAAGCTTAGACGAAAGTAAGAAAGGATTGAATTGATGAAAATAGCATGGAATGATTTGTTATTTATAGGCTTTTTTGGGACAAATTTTGGTAGAGTTCGATCCCCAAATATTCAAAAAATCAGAACGTTGCCATCCTATTCTCGAGGAGGAACGAGAAACTAGGGTTGCTGGGTCATGGGGACCGAGTTTGGAGCAAGCTCGGCCTGAGTTCGGTTTCCCTGTTTTCAGCAAGTCTTGGTTTGGCTTCAGACTGATTTGAGTATAGATTTGAGCTTGTTTTTGTGGGCTTTGGATTTTGGTTTAGTCAAATTTTAGGTAGGCTAATTTGAGTGGACTCAGGGTCCTTCTAGTTGCTAAGTGTGACTATATGTACAGAGTCCTAGACTCAATATAAGTAAAATTCATAACTGGATTGAAAACCAATATCCAGTAACCAACATTGGATTGTAGTAGTATCACCGTATGTAGCAGTCTTCAGTTGTAAACTTATTGAGTTATATCGAGCTAGGGTTGATTATCAAAATAGAGTTGGTTGTGACCTACTTGGACCGGCAATCTCTCCCATTTTGATAATTGACAAACCATGACTGATACATCAATATAACACCATGTGAACGCCTCAAAATATACTTGATCTCAACAGATGTATTCAACTGTACTTGATCCCCCTTCGTCATTTGTTCAAAATGGTACACTCCCCTACAATAAGTGAAGTCATACAAAACAACGAAAGATTGAAGCAATATATACAAAACAAATCATAGTCCAATATCCAAACATAGAAAAAAATGTGCATAAATATTAAAACATGACATAATTAAAACTCAAAGTAATACTAAAGTGACATAGTCCTGAAACATAGAATAACTAGACATGGAAATAAAAATATGCAAACTAAATAATATAGTCCGAACTAAACACAATAGAACTGAACTAAACATCATCAAATATCCATCTCCATGAAACACTAAGTCTAGGACCATCGAGCACCTCTAGACGGGGGTGAATAGAGTGTATACGTGTGCAGCAGAAAATAATCACCAATTAAAAATATTAAGCAATTATATATTATGGCAGATAAAAGACGGTAAATAAAATACGGTAAAGTAAGAGTCAAGAATTCAAACTCAGTGAACACCACGATATATACTGGTTTTTCTCTGAGAGGACTAGTCCAGTCGCGAGTACTCTTGCTCGCTGTTAATCTACTATGGCACAATCTTTAACTGAGCGCTTGTAACTCTTACAACACCGTGCTTGGCGACAAGTGCACGACCGACTTCACAACACCGTGCTTGGTGACGAGCGCACGACCGACTCCAGAAGGCAATTAGAAAGCTAGAACGTTTTCTGAATACATCCTCTGATACAACTCTTCAACACCAAACTCTAGATTAAACTAAAACTGTACTGGCTTGGCTAACAGTCGTAAAGGCTTTAGATATGAAAGTAAAAAGCTCAGGACACCTTAGATAGAGAAGAGAAGAGATGAAATTAGATGATTGAAATGAATGGTAATCTCAACTCTATTTATAGTATTTTTGGGAGACCGAACTCGGACCGAGTTCAGGCAGAGTTCAGATGCTAGAATTTCACATACGAACGTTGGATGCAGATTTGGTGGGAACTGTATTTTGAATTTGCCCAGACCAAACTCGGGCCGAACTCGGACCGAACTCGATCAGAGTTCTGCTGGGTCAGAACAGTAAGAAATGGACCAAATTTGCATAGGTTTTAGGCTTTTTGGAATTATGGATTTTTTGGATACGTAGGTAGGCTTATTTTTGTTTGTGGACTAAGAAAAGCCTAAGCCAGTACCGACCCGATCAATCTCACATTTTTTCTATACTCAATAAAAGGAAAAATATATAACAAATATGAAAACTAATAGCCCATTTGATGATGCCTTTCTCCTGACATTTGAGCAAACTTATTTTTCCTTGATGGCAATCGTCCAAAGATAAACAGATCTGAAAATATGAATACCTTTCGGGGGCTTCGCCCCCGAACCCCCACGGGGGGCGCTGCCCCCTCTACCTCCGTCCGCTGACCGGACATCAGAACCCCCGATGCGAGGCCCCGGATAGGTCGTTGGGTGATGCAGAGAAATCTTTTTGTATAATACCGTCTTTGGCCCATCATCAATTCTCCATTGCTTATGTCCTGCTTTGACAAAGCTTGATCATGCTTACTGCTTATCTTGTAAGAACATGTTAGACGAACAAAGCAATATGATACAAGCATAGCAATATTGATAAGGTGAACATAAGGACAATGCTATGTTTAAGTAGCAACAAGATAGTGATTATATGAATATTAGTGACATCACTAGTTAAACTTAATTGATTAGCCATATTCAAAAACATGATATAATCATTGGGTCAACAATCTCCCCCTTTTTTATTATGGCAAATCGGTTAAGTTAAAGATAGATACAATAGATGCGTATATCACTAATAAACACATATTACTAAAAAATTCTTTGCTAACTTAAACTTATTTCTCCCCTTTTGACATGATCAAAAAATAAGCTCCCCCGTAATAAGCTATAAAATGAAATCAATCATCAAAGAAGGAAGGCATAAATAATCATGAACAACGATCAGGGTAGAAATTGGAAACAAACCATTCAGAAGACAGTCTAAGAAAGAATATAACTATAGTTTTGAAGGATACCAATATAGTAGAAATCAATCATTGGTCATAAATAATCTATGAGCGAAAAAATTCACAGATCTAGTATAACAATATAAAATACCAAATATAGAATATTTAGAAGATATAATAAGACTTTTAACAGTGATAAAAAAATATGATTCACCCTTTGCCCATACAAAATAGTGAATCACTTCTATAAAGAATATAATCATTGAAAAGAAATCAAAGCAGATATACTAGAATCTATACAAAATCTATACCAAAGTTCATGCATTTGAACTCAATTACCTTAACATGATATATGAATATTCATTAGATAAACAAGAAGGTAATAGAGACAAAATACTTGAGAAGGAGAAATTCAATCGACTTGAATGCTCCCCTATAAAGTATGTTCAGTCTAAATAAGATAATCATGAACTTTGAGATAAAATCTCAATAAGAAAAGCCAAATCAATTTAAACTCAAGGAATCATCAAAACTAAATATATTTGGCAAGATAATTTAAAAAAAACTCGTAAAATGAGAGAATTAAAAATAAATAAATAATAATCATATATTTTCTCATAAAATTACTAAACTAAAAAATTATGAACAAATCAATAAGATATTTTGTCACGACCCGCACCCTAGAGTAAGGGCACGAGACGTGGGTACGTCCAGCCTACGCCGTAGTGTCGGCGGTAGAACGCTGTCCTAGGTCACAAAATCTAACAATTGAAGGTAATACAGTTATACTCCCCGAATGGGGGTGACATAACACAATATAAACTCAACCACAGCTAAGGTAGAACAGGTAAGATGGAATGATAATGAAAGATAAAATATCCAGAACAGAGAATCACAGAGATACAATCCAGAATTCTAAATGTCTAAAATAATACATAACTCAGAATATCTCAAAGTCTAGTACAATAATCCCAAAATAGTAAGACAATCCTAAACTAATGGAGTGTCGTCTACAGCTAATGGATCCTGCTGCTGGTCCAAATTCGGGCACTCATCTAGTGTGGCACCGTAGTAAGTAGGGCAGAACGCCTCAGCCTCGTCCTTTGTAATATTTCAACAGGTCCAGTCAGGACGGGAACGAGCACATATCTCTCAACAGTTCATATCAGGTTAGGAGTATAAATCATTGCAATAGAGTAAAATACAGGAAGTGCTGAATGGAAGTACAAGTTAAACAGGAGATATTTTGTAACTGGAAATAGATACATGAT
Source organism: Iris pallida (assembly GCA_029216955.1). Taxonomy (NCBI): domain Eukaryota; kingdom Viridiplantae; phylum Streptophyta; class Magnoliopsida; order Asparagales; family Iridaceae; genus Iris; species Iris pallida. Next base: position 15,741,980 of record JANAVB010017599.1, read on the forward strand.
AGTAAAGACTGTAAGTGACTACGTGATTTACAGTACAATATGGTTATGTAAACGGCTTAGGGGCACATGAAAACAAATAAGGAGGCACATTTATACAGCTACTGGGGATAGTGTTCACATAACCAATTCTACTCACCCTGCCCCAATCAGTACACAAGGATCCATTCAAGTTACGTTATAAGCACATGAATACAACTAAGATACGTGAACTCATGTAATGAGTAGTACATGAGGCACGTGAAAGCACGTGAGAACATGTAAAAATATGAACTAGTACGAGTACAAGGAGTACCTGATGCACATGATAAAGTACATGAACATAAAATACCCGATGCACCCGTAGAGGGATAACATCTCAGGAAGGGATCCATATAGTACTAATCCGTGAAGATACGTGTCAGCATCATGTAGAGTAATCTAGAGCATGAATATAGTCCAGACAGGTATGAAAAGATCAGAGAATGTACTCGCCTGCTAACTGAAAGTCCGAGATGAAAGTACTGTCCGAGGAGTGGTGTCTGGCTCCTATTTAGAACAGTTCGAGTCACAACGAGTCCAGAATAGAAATGTAATGCACTACAATGCGTTTTACATGAATCTAGGTCAATCTTGACCAAAGTCAACTCTTGGTCAACTCTGGTCAACCCTAGAAGTCAAACTAGGTCAACCAAGTCTAATCTAGGTCAAACTAGTCTAATCTAGGTCTAGCAAGACTATTCTAGGTTTTCTAGGCTAATCTAGGCAATACCATGTCAAGCCTACCAATACACACGTTGGTATATAGGTAATAATCTAATTAGAGTATATAACCTATAGCCTCTATACCCTATTACCATATATCATAACACATCATATTACACAATATCATATATATATACATACATTCACACAATCCTATATATGACTAAAATATGTGTACAACACTATATATATATATATAGGATACATGTATAGAGAGAGGGAAAGACAGGAGTACATGTGTGTGTAATATATCATAAGGGTGTGTGATGAGAGGGGCATAGACTAGAACATGTGTGTAACAGAAATTAAGAACAGTGATAAAAAACTGTGTAATGGGAATATGTGTGCATAAGACAGTGCATAGGAGAGGAAGGAAATCTAGTTCTATAAATCATATCATTACTCCCAAATCTCAGGTTTGAAAACCATTTTCAGGAAATGGGAAAAACTGGAAATAAACTCAGTTTCAATACACATTTTCAGGTTTTATGAACTAATCTCAGGTTAATGTCCTCAGGTTTTCACTTAAATCAGGAATTTTAAACAGTTTAAGTTAACAGGGAAACATCCCATCTCAGTTATGAAGAAATGACAGTATTGAAATCAATGTAACCATGTACATCTCAGATAAATATTGAAGAAAACTGGGAACAAAACTCAGTAATCAATACAAATCCCAAACTCAGGTTTACATTTAATTTCAGATTATCAAATTTCAGGTTTCCAATAAAACAGTGTGCAATACCATATCTCAGGTGAAAGTTGAAAACTGGGAACTAAACCATAACCAATTTAAGTTTTCATAAAACCAATTGTAAGGGAAATGAACAACAGTGAAATAATGAAAAGGAAATCAATTCACAACTAAACGATATAGTTACAAACTATTCTCAGGTTATCAAAGAATTGAAACCACAACTAAAACCCAAGTTTCAAACAAATAATCTCAGATATTCAATTTCAGGTACGTGTCCGATACGGACACGAAATGGTTCCAAATTCTAGGGTTAGCCTATCCTACTGTTAGGTTAGGGTTAGGACATCCTAGAAATGAATTTTTATAGAATTTAAAAGCAATGGAAGGAATTATACCTATAGGTGAACAATGGGTCAAAATCTCCAAATGGGAAGAGCTCCACAAACCACCAAACTTCCTCAAATTGATTCCTTCCTGTAAAAACTCAATACCAACAGTAAGAACAATGGATTTAGGTCCTATAGCAATTTGTTTGAAGGAATTTGGAGAAGAAATAGATTTTCTAAGGATTTACAAAGATGGGGACTCACCTCTTCCAAATGGCAAAGTTTCCTAAAGAGGCAACCCTAATTTTAGGAGCATATAAATAGTGGGGAGGGGATACACACTATGGCTGGTCAGAATTTCTAGGGTTAGGGCTTGGTTCAATGGGTGTGGGCCTATGGGCCATTAAGCCTTTAAGTCATAAAATGACTTGTGATTTCACAAGCCATTACTTAACCAATCTAGCTCCTAATTTCACCAAACTAATCCCAATGAGTAAATCCTCATGAACTTAAGTCAACCTAGATTCTCAAATCCTAATCACTTAGTCATGACCTAGGGTAGCCACCAGGTTAGTCAACATGGTCAATATAAGTCAATATCTAAAACTAGCACCAATCAATTCACTAAAAATCACTCAAAAATCACATTAATTATAATTAATAATAATAATCCAAATAAATTCTAAAATTTTGAAAATGACCAAAATACCCTCAAGCTAGAAAAGTGGTAGTGACAAATCTACCCCCCTTAAAATAATTTCGTCCTCGAAATTTAAAGGCGAAACTAACTGCTAAGAAGGATAGAAAAGTATACCTCAAGGTCCAAAAAGATAGGGGTACCGCTCGCGCATCTCATCCTCCCGCTCCCAGGTAGCCTCTCCTGGAGAATGATGCCTCCATGCGACGCGTACCAAGGGTATCACCTGGTTCCTCAATACCTTCTCTCGGCGATCCAGAATCTCCACAGGCTGCTCTGGATAACTGAGAGTAGGTCCAACCTCAATCTCCGAATGATCGAGCACATGGCTAGGGTCAGCCACGTACCGTCTCAACTGTGATACGTGGAATACGTTGTGGACGCCCACTAGTGCAGGTGGTAAGTCTAGCCTGTATGCCACGTCATCGACTCTTCCGCTAATAACGAAAGGGCCGATGAAGCGCGGGCTAAGCTTCCTACCTCCACCAAAATGTATCGTACCACAAGTTGGAGATATCCGCAGAAAAACCATGTCTCCAACCTAATCACAAGCAAGGTCTCAAGTTACTAAAAATCAAACATGATCAATCAAACAAAACAAACAAAAATACAATCTACTTCTAATCCTATCTCTAAATCTGTACCTCAAACTCCAGCGGCCTCCGGTGGCTATCGGCCCAGTGCCGATGTCTGTCCTGTGCCACGCAAAGTCTGTCCCTGATGAGCTTCACCTTCTCGGCTGCGTCAACAACCATCTCTGGTCCCAGTAAAGCTCGCTCTCCAACATCATCCCAAGATAAGGGTGTACGACACCTACGCCCGTACAGAGCCTCAAACGGTGACATCTCAATGCTGGCCTGATAACTGTTGTTGTAAGCAAACTCCACCAAATGCAGGTGATCCTCCCAGGAACCTTCAAAATCTAGGACGCACGTCCGCAGCATATCCTCAAGGGTCTGAATAGTCCTCTTTGACTGTCCGTCCGTCTGGGGTGGTATGCGGTACTAAACTTGAGCTGAGTGCCCAAGCTAGTCTGCAGACTCCTCTAAAAATGGGAAGTAAAGCGACTATCCCGATCTGAGACTATGCTGACAGGAACTCCATGAATCCTGACTATCTGCCTCATATACAACTCCGCCAGCCGCTCTGTAGACGTACCCACCTTAAATGGTAAGAAGTGGGCCAATTTGGTCAACCTGTCAACGATGACCCAAATCGCGTCTTTTTCTCCTGGTGTACGCGGCAACCCCGATACAAAATCCATGGTAATATGTTCCCACTTCCACTTTGGAATGGGCAACGGCTGCAACAATCCTCCGGGCCTCTGCCTCTCTGTCTTGACCTGCTGACAGATCAAGCATCTAGCTATGAAGTTGGACACCTCCCTCTTCATCCCGTACTACCAGACATGCTCTCGCAGATCCCTGTACATCTTGTTGGCACCAGGGTATATAGAGTACTACGATCTGTGAGCCTCCTGTATAATCTGCTCTCTGAGCTCCCCGCTGGGCACACATAACCGGGAACCGTGCCTCAGGGCACCATCCTCTGCAAGTGAGAACTCAGCATCCTCCACTCCCATACTGATCTGCTCTCGGATACACCGCAGAGCCACATCATCGAACTGTGTCGCCTTGATCCAGTCCATCAAGTCCGACTGTATCTGAAGGCCCCATAACTGCATTTGCACTCCGGGTACAATCACCTCTATCCCAAGGCTCTCCAAGTCTGCAAGCAGGTGCCGATCCATAGTCAAACACATGGTTGTCGGATACCTACTCAAGGCATCGGCAACCACGTTGGCCTTCCCCGGGTGATACTGTAGTGAGATATCAAAGTCCTTCATCAACTCGAGCCACCTGCGCTGCCTCATGTTGAGCTCTTTCTGTGTAAACACATACTTCAAGCTCTTGTGATATGTGAAAATCTCCACCCTCTCGCCATACAGATAGTGCTTCCATAACTTCAAAGCAAAAATCACCGCCGCCAGCTCCAGGTCATGGGTAGGGTAGTTCTTCTCATGGGGACGTAATTGCCTGGAAGCATAGGCAATCACCTTCCCATGCTGCTGCAAGACACAACCCAGCCCCTTCCCTGAAGCATCACTATAAATAGTGAAACCACCTGATCTTGAAGGCAATGTCAGAATCGGAGCTGTCGTAAGCCGCTTCTTCAACTCATCAAAAGCTGCCTGACACTCCTCTGACCAAACATACTCGGTATCCTTTCGGGTCAACCGTGTCAACGGCTCTGCAACCCGGGAGAAATCCTACACAAATCTCCTATAGTATCCTGCCAGCCCCAGGAAACTCCTGATCTCTGCCACTGAAGTCGGCGCTGTCCAAGCCTCAACTGCTACAATCTTCTTGGGGTCAACTGAGATACCATCTCCTGTCACCACATGCCCCAAGAAGTCCACCTGGTCCAAGAAAAACTTACACTTGGAGAGTTTTCCATAAAGCTGCTCCCGCCTGAGAGTCTCTAGCACTATCCGCAGATGCTCCTCGTGCTCCTTCTCTGTCTTAGAATATACCAAGATATCATCAATGAACACCACCACGAACTTATCCAAATACTAGTGGAACACCTTGTTCATTAGATTCATAAACACTGCTGGTGCATTGGTTAGCCCAAACGGTATAACCAAAAACTCAAACTGCCCGTACCGCGTCCTGAAAGCGGTCTTGGGGATATCCCCCTTCCTCACCTTCACCTGGTGATAACCCGACCTCAAATCAATCTTGGAGAACACCCGAGCTCCGCTCAACTGATCAAACAGATCATCGATCCGCGGCAGTGGGTATCTGTTATTGATTGTCAGGTTGTTGAGTGCCCTGTAGTCGATACACATCCGTACCGACCCATCCTTCTTGGGCACGAAAAGTACCGGTACACCCCAAGGTGAAGAACTCGAGCGAATGAAGCCCTTGTCCTGTAGCTCATCCACCTGCTTCTTCAGCTCCACCAGTTCACTGTTGTTCACTCGATAGACATGCTGGAAGATCGGTTCCGCGCCGGGAACCAAGTCTATCGAGAACTCTACATCTATGTCCGGTGGACGCCCTGGCAACTCCTCTGGAAATACGTCCATAAACTCTGCGATCAAGGGATGCGGAGCCACCTGCTCCTCAACTGAAGCTCCACAGAAGACTCCGCCGTCCTGCTCTGCCTGTCGCCGGGTGTACTCAAACTCTGGCTCTCCTGGCGCCCCGAACAAAACTCTACCCCTACGACAATCAATGCGGGCGTGGTGTCTACTCCGCTAGTCCATACCTAATACTATATCGTAGTTCGGTAATGGCATGACTAGCAGACTCACCCCCAACTCTCGGCCTCCCAAAATGACACTCCACCCTCTGCAAACATCACTCACGAGGATGACCCCACCCCCGTTCGTGATCTTGCAGGTCCTAGGCAATGGTTCAGAAATCAAACTGTGTCTAATAGCATACGATACTGACACAAAGCTGTGGAAAGCCCCGGAATCAAAGAGTGCAAATGCTGAAAGGGAATCTAGGAGAACCGAACCTGCTATCAGCTCTCCGATGGCCTCGGCATCCTCAGCTGCCATGGCAAAAGCTCGCCCCTGCTGTCCACCTCGTGCCTGCTGCTGGTGCTGCTGAAACCTCTGCTGCTGGATCGACAGGGCTGGTCCCCTCTGCTGGCCTGCTGGAGCCTTGGCTCCACCTCCCTGCTGTCCTCGCCCAAAAGCCCCTGGGCAGTCCCTCAACTGGTGATCTCCAGCACCACAAAGTAGGCACTTGCCTAGCTTCTTCCTGCACTCATGGATCATGTGCCCTGGCTTCTTGCAGAAGGCACAAATGACTACCGGACGAGGTGCCTGCTGCCCTCTCTGCTACTGGTACTGCTGCACTGGCCTCTGCTGCTGATGCTGCTGCTGATACTGCTGCACTGGCCTCTGCTGCTACTGCTGCTGGAAGTGAGGCCTCTTAGCCTGCCCTTGACTGCTGCTGCCACCCTGGAAGTCACGACCCCTCTTATGCTTCTGTCACGACCCGCACCCACTGTTAGGGTACGAGAACGTAACGACGCCCAGCCTACGCCGCAGTGTCGGCGGTAGAACGCTGTCCTAGGTCACAACATCTAACATATAATGCTAAGCAGTTTATACTCCCCGAATGGGGGTAACATAGCAGATACAGTCTCAATCACATCTAAGGTAGAGCATGATAAGGATAGATAAAACATGAAATCCAAAAGAGATACAGGAGAAAGAAGTCTAAGTGTCTAAGATATAAAAATCCAGAAATACATATCAAAACTCAAATACAGTAATCCACAAAGTAAAAACAACTCCAGACAGAAGAAATACCATCTAAACAACCTCTAATGTGTCTCCTCTAGGCTAGCAGGCAATCCCAGGCTATCTGTAAAATTTATCAACAGATCCAGTCAGGACAGGAGCGAGCACAATACATCTCAACAGTTCATAGCAGGTTAGAAAATATAATCATACAGTAAAGTAAGATACAGGTACTGAAAGTAGTGCAGTATGTAAACAGAGAGAGCTATAATAGAAATATCTACTATAAATAGAGACTAACAGTTGCTAGTGATTCAGAGTACAATATAGACATGTAAATGGCCTGGGATAATTCTGATAAGACACTACGAAATGATTCTGATAAGATACTACTGGTGTATTATTCACATGTCCAATTCTACTCCCCCCGTACCCCCAATCAATACACAAGGATCCAACCAGGTTATGTTATGATTCCATGTACAGCCCCCGAAGGGTGGTAGCCCCCGAAGGGTGGTAAGCCCCCAAAGGGTGGTAGCCCCCGAAGGGTGGTACATAGTAGACCCATAAATGGGATAAGGATTCCAGGAAGACTCTGTGATCATAAGAGTATATGTCACAAGTAATCGAAGAACCAACGAAGCATAGTGATACACCATGTAAGTAAAATGCACAGAACATAGAGTACCCGATGCTCCCTAAGGATAACATCTCAAGAAGGGATCCATATAGTACCAATCCGTGTGACCAACGTGACAGTACAAGTAAAGTAATCTACTGCAGGAAATAATTCTAAGCAGGATATGAAATGATCAGAGAATGTACTCGCCTGATAACCTGAACAGCTGATAAGTATAGGGGGTCCAACTGAAGCCACAGAGTCCTATTTAAAGCAACACAGGTTACAAGGTGTTCAAGTTGTAATAAATGAATCTCTATAATCAATCTACATTATTCTAGGTTCTTCTAAGTCAAAATAACTCTAGGTCGACTCCGGTCAATAATCTAGTCAAACTAGGTCAAGTGTTGACTTACAGTTGACTTTGGGTCAACTGGTCAACTCTGGTCAAACAGGGTCAATTCTAGTCTAATATAAAGTGTACTTCGTTATTTGTACGTCGAAACTAACGTCACGCAAATCGAGATAAGAATATCAATGGTAAAGTTGATAATCTTATTATAGTGATCCACGTGTCCATCTTGTCAATTTTAGCGATGTGAGATCACTGGAATTGACTGAGCTCAGTTTTGTTGTACTAATCCCGAAATACGAACATTATAAGAATTAATTATTAATTAATTATAAAAAAGGTTAAACTCAGAGAAATTATCAACAAACATTGCCAGACGATAAAATAAACATCGCCAACGTGTCCAGAATGGTCAAATTAGCTAGGATAGCCTACCCATCGGTCCAATTTGGACACAAGGGCAAAAAGGTAATTTCGGATCAAAACGGTGTCCGTGTCGGAGCCATTTTGTACCGAAAAATGTGCAAGAAAACAAGTCTATAAAATATAACAAATTATATGTCCACGAAACCAGAATGACGATACGAACCCAATGGTATCTCCAGAATTGGATTCCGTTGACCCGATCTCAATTTGGCCCGTTGACCAGAACTTAAAATTCCGGTTTGCACGGAAATGCGTGCCGGAGTCAAAGTTCTCAAAACTCAGCAAACTACATGTCAACGAGTCCAGAATGACGATACGAACTCAACGATATATTCGGAATTGGATTCCGATGAGCCGATCTCAAAATGACCCGTTGACCCAGATATTGGTATCTGACTTACACCGAAATGCGTGTCGGGTCCAATGTCCACCAAAACCTAGCAAATTATATGTCAACGAGTCCAGAATGACGATACGAACTCAACGGTATATTCGGAATTGGATTCCGATGAGCCGGCGTCAAAAAGTCCTGTTGACCCAGAATGTATGATCCACTTTGCACCGAAAAACGTGCCAGGACCCACGTTCTCCAAATCTAACAAATTTTATATAAAAACATGCCAGAACGATGCCGCGAGTCTACTGGTGGTGTCAGAAATAAAATCTGGAGTCCCGTGTTCAAAAATGGAATTTTACAAGTTGGAAATTACGAATTCGGATGGCCAACTTTGGCGTCGAATTCAAGCAATCAAACAAGCTCACAATGAAACGAAACTGGAGGGGTAGCAAGAGGGTTATACCAGTTTCGCACCGGAACTGGTAGCACGCCAAACGGAGCTGCGGTGGAGGAGATACAAGCTGACGAAGTTGGCCCCACGAAATTGTTCAAATTTAATACAATTTAAATGGTCAACTTGGTGGCCGGTTTTGATGTATCAAACGATAAAATTAACGGACGAAAATTGACAGAAGTGAAGGTGGATATACCGAGATTGTGACGGAGCGAAAAAATCGCCGATCCAACGGTCGGATCTCCAGGAAAACGTGCACAAAGTCGCTGCGACGGAGCGCCAAAATAAACTCGATTTCGCGCGCGTCACGACGGGACGTCGTGCAAAACGCACGAATCGCCTCGACGGCGCATCCCGGAGGACGGTGGCCGTCAGGGGAAGACTCGCCGGAGTGGGGTGCACCCACGGTGAGCCACGGCGGCCCACGCGACGGTGCGGCGGCACACGACGGTGGCCCGCGCGCGCACGCATGCTCGCCTGGAGTCGAGCTGCTGCCGCTGCTACTGTCGCGCAGCAGCTGCTGTTCAGTGGCGCGGGGATGGTCGGCCTGCCACGGCGATGTGGGGCGGTGGCCCGTGGCCATTGGCGGCGGCTACGACGTGGCTAATGTGGAGGAGGTGGTCGGTGGATATTGATGGTGGTGGAGTGGTTGTTATGAAGACCATGGTGATGGTGGTGTTCGGTTTGGAGTGGAGGAGAGGAGGAGAAGATAGAGATGGAGGGTGGCGGCCATGGCCGACGGCCAGGGGGAGGTGAGGTTGGGTGTAGGGGTTAATGAAGGTGGTGCTCGGGTTGATGTAGGTGTTGCTGTTGAAGTTGTAGTTTTTTGTTGTTGGTTGGGAAGAAAATAGTGAGAGAGAGAGAGAATGAGATGTTAATATTAAATGAGGGAGAGAGAGAAATGAGTTGCTTTCCTAGAATTTAGGGCCGGCCTATGGCCAAGGGGGAAAAAAGTTGGCTGTGAGTGGGATGGAAAAATTAATGGTTAGGATTGATTTGGAGGATTCCAAGGCTAGGATTAATTAGCTAAATAGGTCATTCCCATGGATAAAAATCAATGGAAATTTCCAATAAATATAGAAAAATATGTAAAATGAGTACTAGATATTTTTGGGCAAGAATTATGAGGGCGTCATGAGAGAGAAAAATGAAGCTGGGGTTGGGTTCAGTGGAGCCGGATTGGATCCAAAATCGGACATTATGCAATAATAGAATTAAAATTAGGTGTTGATGATCATGAGTGAATAAGTAGCACATGGGAATTCTAATAAATGGGACACAAGTGGCAGACGGGTAGTAGGCTCAATATGGGCCATGTCCATAGTTGGGGCTGACAGGTTTTGGTCGACAGGGGACCCACGAATCAAGTTGGAAAATGAATGTGACACCGTAGAGTGAAATAAAATCGGGTCAATGGAGCACAAAATGACGTGTCTGAGTGGAAAACGAAGGTCATGGGTGACGAGCGTCTCGAGTAGATCATCAATGAGAAGTTGGTTTCAAGAAACTGACTGGTCTTGCGCTCCCAATTTAAAAGTCACGGTAACGTGCTAATAATGATCGAGAAAAAGAGTAGGAAAATTAATTAATGATCAAATGGTCTAAATCGACCCGAAGTTCAGCGAAGCAAAAAGAGCACAAGGGAACAAGTCTGAGTGGGATACTATATACCGTCATGAAGGTAATCCTGTCCACTCCAAAACTCGTGAAGAAGATTTCCAGAGTTGAACATCCCTGACACTCCAAATATCAATGGCACGGAAAAGTACACTAAGGAAAAATAACAGAATAAATTATTTATTGAAATTAAAATCAATCAGAAAATAAATAAAAAAAACAACCCGAAATTCAGGGTGCTCACATCCTACCCACCTTATAAAAATTTCGTCCTCGAAATTAAAATGTCCATACTCCCTCTAGGTCAAACCCCCACAATCAAAGTCCCAGATTAAAACAAATCATGTGATCAAAAGGACGACATACAGGGTCATGGCATATAGTGGTAGTGAAAGTCTCATCTAGGTATACTAGTCATGCTAATACCAAAACGGTCATAGGGTGTCAAACACACAAGCAATCTAGGGTGCTAAACTAAAGAAGTTACAGAAACAACAAACCATCAAAACTGTAAGGCAGTCTACCATCCTATATGAAAACTGGTACTTATCATAAAAATAAAGAAAAGTAACTACCCATTATCTTTAAAGGGTTCAGGAAAAAAAGAAAATCAAAATCAAAGTTAAGGAATGAAAGCCAATTCCATGGAAAATTCCAATCACAATACATATTGAGAATATTTAGTCTCGATACGACCTAAGTTGATAAAATTGGGGAAATCAAGATTTAGGCAATATGGAGGATAGTTCAACAAAGTCTGAGAACGAGCATACAAGGAGGGTGATTTAGGTCGTAATCAAATTTAAGTCAATTGAGTACAACCCAAGATAAGAAAAGATAATCGAAGTTGATTTGGTCGTGATTAAGGAACTAGGATTAATGATATTACAAAACCCTTTTAGAGAAAAACAGGAAAAGATTTCATACGAAGTCAGTAAATCATCTCTCTCTAATAATATCAGTTTATCATTTGCCAATCATATTTTTCTCACAAACCCTAATATAAAATCAACCATTATATGACTATCATCGAAATTTTATAACCTTCAGTCATCTAAACCTTTACCATGATCACCATAGACAAATTTCCAACTTCTAAAACATTTCCCACGAAGCATACCCCTCTTAATTAGGTATTCAAATTTCCAAATTCCTTCACCTTGTTCTAAATTAATCCGAAACCTCTAAATCCAGTTTATGAAATCCTTGTACTTGTTTAAGTCAAGTCTCGTATTTACTAAACTCCAATACCACTATGTCACACAAAATTTATTTTTATTTATAAATCAACCTTCATGTTCAACGTTCACCTTCAAATATTATCCTTTTGAATTCCATAATTTCTCCCAATCATCTAAATAATTTCTATGACGTAAAATCCTTGTGTTCTCTCTGTCTCTAGTCACCCTCTTACAATATCCGATTCAATTTTGCAAGATTATTGAATACAATCAAATTCTCCTTTCCATTACTAAATTTCTATATAGCCTTGTAATAGTTCCCAAGAATCAATAACCAAGATTTCTAGTTCTCCAAAACTAGGTTGACCTCTGATATCCTCATTAGTTTTTTTTTTTGAAACACATCCATGAATTACTCAAAACCAAAATTTTCTACGATTGATTCTAAATTGATAACATTTATCACTCGATTATATTCTAAACCTTTACCACATCTCCCTCTCAATTTTTTTTTTTTTGACATCCAACGTTCTGATTCCTACAAATCACTCTATGATAACCATTTACGTCACTTCCGCACTAGATGATTTACGTCACTTCCTCAATATTTCTCAGGTAAAAAGATATAAGGATTCAAGAGTTTTCAAGTACAGCTGACAGAATGTGACACGAGGCAGAATTGATATAATCAGGACAGTTATATAAGACAAAAGATGATGGTAATAAAATATTGGCAGGAAAGAAATGGTAATAAAATCTGTTTTGCTTATCCGTTTTTAAAGAGGAAACCATTTGAAATCAGAGCTAATATCAGATCCAAAATAAGGTCTAGCAAAATCATTGATTCATTGTATTAAGAAAAAATTCATAGAAGAAGTTACACAAAGGTTTATGAAAATAGCTAAAGCTACTCCTAAGTTAAATAATGAGAAGCAAAGCAAAACAAAACAATTAATAATTCTTTTTTTTTGAAGGACTGAAACAAGGTAGAGAAAATATGTTCGAAAACCTTTAAGGTACAATCTGATAATCATATGCGTCTGTCCAAGATAATGGTACCCTAATCCTCGTCATACTAGTAAGCAAGGCTACGATAATCACAAAGTCTCCGACTTAGGCACATACCTCTAGAATCATGGTATTTAACATTTTCGCGATGCCGCTAGCTTGGCTGCGAAAACCTTAAATTCCCACACCCGAGAAATATATCCAAGTCAGACTATATGTCCTCACCATGCTGACTAATGTGACCGTAGAAGACTAGATAACCATAACTTAGATGACCTAGCCCATATAATTTCATCTTGAAAAAAATTAAATTAAATCAACAATGAGTACCCAAAATTCAAATCAAATTTATCAACGAACCTCAAGATTCAAAAATGAACAAAATCCATCAAATCCAATAAATACAAACTCGGATGCAACAGCTAACATCCAGATTCAAAATTCAACAATCTTCAATTAAATCAATTAATACAAACTCAAATTCAACAATAATCCATCGAAATCAAATTCGACAACAGAAAATAAAGATAAATCAAATCAAGGAAAAGAGAGTTTTCAAATCGAAGTTTAAAATAAGATTCTCAAGGGTCGTCCCAGGAATCTCTCAAGGGATCCTAGCTGTGATTGAGTATCTTCAAAATATATCCTATTCCTACTGCAGGCCGTAGTGGTACTCTAGTTCGAATACCACTACACAAACTCGACCTACATGGACCACCACTAAAAACGTGTCACGATCCGCACCCACTGTTAGGGTACGAGAACGTAACGACGCCCAGCCTACGCCGCAGTGTCGGCGGTAGAATGCTGTCCTAGGTCACAACATCTAACATATAATGCTAAGCAGTTTATACTCCCCGAATGGGGGTGACATAGCAGATACAGTCTCAATCACATCTAAGGTAGAGCATGATAAGGATAGATAAAACATGAAATCCAAAAGAGATACAGGAGATAGAAGTCTAAGTGTCTAAGATACAAAAACCCAGAAATACATATCAAAACTCAAATACAGTAATCCACAAAGTAAAAACAACTCCAGACAGAAGAAATACCATCTAAACAACCTCTAATGTGTCTCCTCTAGGCTAGCAGGCAATCCCAGGCTATCTGTAAAATTTATCAACAGGTCCAGTCAGGACAGGAGCGAGCACAATACATCTCAACAATTCATAGCAGGTTAGAAAATATAATCATGCAGTAAAGTAAGATACAGGTACTGAAAGAAGTGCAGTATGTAAACAGAGAGAGCTGTAATAGAAATATCTACTATAAATAGAGACTAACAGTGGCTAGTGATTCAGAGTACAATATAGACATGTAAATGGCCTGGGATGATTCTGATAAGACACTATGGAATGATTCTGATAAGATACTACTGGTGTATTATTCACATGTCCAATTCTACTCCCCCCGTACCCCCAATCAATACACAAGGATCCAACCAGGTTATGTTATGATTCCATGTGCAGCCCCCGAAGGGTGGTAGCCCCCGAAGGGTGGTAAGCCCCCAAAGGGTGGTAGCCCCCGAAGGGTGGTACATAGTAGACCCATAAATGGGATAAGGATTCCAGGAAGACTCTGTGATCATAAAAGTATATGTCACATGTAATCGAAGAACCAACGAAGCATAGTGATACGCCATGTAAGTGAAACGCACAGAACATAGAGTACCCAATGCTCCCTAAGGATAACATCTCAAGAAGGGATCCATATAGTACCAATCCGTGTGACCAACGTGACAGTATAAGTAAAGTAATCTACTGCAGGAAATAATCTAAGCAGGATATGAAATGATCAGAGAATGTACTCGCCTGATAACCTGAACAGCTGATAAGTATAGGGGGTCCAACTGAAGCCACAGAGTCCTATTTAAAGTAACACAGGTTACAAGGTGTTCAAGTTGTAATAAATGAATCTCTATAATCAATCTACATTATTCTAGGTTCTTCTAAGTCAAAAAAAACTTTATGTCGACTCCGGTCAATAATCTAGTCAAACTAGGTCAAGTGTTGACTTACAGTTGACTTTGGGTCAACTGGTCAACTCTGGTCAAACAGGGTCAATTCTAGTCTAATATAAAGTGTACTTCGTTATTTGTACGTCAAAACTTACGTCACGCAAATCGAGATAAGAATATCAATGGTAAAGTTGATAATCTTATTATAGTGATTCACGTGTCCATCTTGTCAATTTCAGCGATGTGAGATCACTGGAATTGACTGAGCTCAGTTTCGTTGTACTAATCCCGAAATACGAACATTATAAGAATTAATTATTAATTAATTATAAAAAGGTTAAACTCAGAGAAATTATCAACAAACATTGCCGGACGATGAAATAAACATCGCCAACGTGTCCAGAATGGTCAAATTAGCTAGGATAGCCTACCTATCGGTCCAATTTGGACACAAGGGCAAAAAGGTAATTTCGGGTCAAAACGGTGTCCGTGACGGAGCCGTTTTGCACCGAAAAACGTGCAAGAAAACAAGTCTATAAAATATAACAAATTATATGTCCACGAAACCAGAATGACGATACGAACCTAACGGTATCTCCAGAATTGGATTCCGTTGACCCGATCTCAATTTGGCCCGTTGACCAGAACTTGAAATTTCGGTTTGCACGAAAATGCGTGCCGGAGTCAAAGTTCTCAAAACTTAGCAAACTACATTTCAACGAGTCCAGAATGACGATAAAAACTAAACGATATATCCGGAATTGGATTCCGATGAGCCGATCTCAAAATGACCCGCTGACCCGGATATTGGTATCCGACTTGCACCGAAATACGTACCGGGTCTAATGTCTACCAAAACCTAGCAAATTATAACGAGTCCAGAATGACGATACGAACTCAACGGTATATCCGAAATTGGATTCCGATGAGCCGGCATCAAAAAGTCCCGTTGACCCAGAATGTGGGACCTACTTTGCACCAAAAAACGTGTCAGGGCCCACGTTCTCCAAATCTAACAAATTTTATATGAAAACAGGCCAGAACGATGCCACGAGTCTACTGGTGGTGTCAGAAATGAAATCTGGAGTCCCGTGTTCAAAAATGGAATTTTACAAGTTGGAAATTACGAATTCGGACGGCCAACTTTGGCGTCGAATTCAACCAATCAAACAAGCTCACAATGAAACGAAACTGGAGGGGTAGCAAGAGGGTTATACCAGCTTCGCACCGGAACTGGTAGCACGCCAAACAGAGCTACGGTAGAGGAGATACAAGCTGACGAAGTTGGCCCCGCAAAATTGTCCAAATTTAATATAATTTCAACGGTCAACTTGGTGGCCGGTTTTGATGTATCAAACGATAAAATTAACGGACGAAAATTGACAGGAGTGAAGGTGGATATACCGAGATTGTGACGGAGCGAAGAAATCGCCGATCCAACGGTCGGATCTCCAAAAAAATGTCGCTGCGACGGAGCGCCAAAATGAACTCGATTTCGCGCGCGTCACGACGGGACGTCGTGCAAAACGCACGAATCGCCTCGACGGCGCGTCCCGGAGGACGGTGGCCGTCAGGGGAAGACTCGTCGGAGTGGGGCGCACCCACGGCGAGCCAGGACGGCCCACGCGGCGGCGCGGCGGCGCACGAAGGGGGCCCGCGCGCGCGCGTGCGTGCCTGGAGTCGAGCTGCTGCCACTGCTACGTTAGCGCAGCAGCTGCTGTTCAGTGGCGCGGGGACGGCCGGCCTGCCACGGCAACGTGGGGCGGTGGCCCGTGGCCGGTGGCGGTGGCCACGACGTGGCTAATGTGGAGGAGGTGGTCGGTGGATATTGATGGTGGTGGAGTGGTTGTTATGAAGACCATGGTGATGGTAGTGTTCGGTTTGGAGTGGAGGAGAGGAGGAGAAGATGGAGATGGATGGTGGCGGCCATGGCCGACGGCCAGGGGAAGGTGAGGTAGGGTGTAGGGGTTAATGAAGGTGGTGCTCGGGTTGATGTAGGTGTTGCTGTTGAAGTTGTAGTTTTTTGTTGTTGGTTGGGAAGAAAATAGTGAGAGAGAGAATGAGATGTTAATATTAAATGAAGGAGAGAGAGAAATGAGTTACTTTCCTAGAATTTAGGGCCGGCCTATGGCCAAGGGGGAAAAAAGTTGGCTGTGAGTGGGATGGAAAAATTAATGGTTAGGATTGATTTGGAGGATTCCAAGGCTAGGATTAATTAGCTAAAAAGGTCATTCCCATGGATAAAAATCAATAGAAATTTCCAATAAATATAGAAAAATATGTAAAATGAGTACTAGATATTTTTGGGCAAGAATTATGAGGGCGTCATGAGAGAGGAAAAATAAAGCTGGGGTTGGGTTCAGTGGAGCCGGATTGGATCCAAAACCGGACATTATGCAATAATAGAATTAAAATTAGGTGTTGATGATCATGAGTGAATAAGTAGCACATGGAAATTCCAATAAATGGGACACAAGTGGCAGGCGAGTAGTAGGCTCAATGTGGGCCATGTCCATAGTTGGGGCTGACAGGTTTTGGTCGACAGGGGACCCACGAATCAAGTTAGAAAATGAATGTGACACCGTGGAGTGAAATAAAATCGGGTCACGTGTCAGGAAAGTTGTACGAAGCAAATGGAGCACAAAATGACGTGTCTGAGTGGGAAACGAAGGTCATGGGTGACGAGCGTCTCGAGTAGATCATCAATGAGAAGTTGGTTTCAAGAAACTGACTGGTCTTGCGCTCCCAATTTAAAAGTCACGGTAACGTGCTAATAATGATCGAGGAAAAGAGTGGGAAAATTAATTAATGATCAAATGGTCTAAATCGACCCGAAGTTCAGCGAAGCAAAAAGAGCACAAGGGAACAAGTCTGAGTGGGACACTATATACCATCATAAAGGTAATCCTGTCCACTCCAAAACTTGTGAAGAAGATTTCCAGAGTTGAACATCCCTGACACTCCAAATATCAATGGCACGGAAAAGTACACTAAGGAAAAATAACAGAATAAATTATTTATTGAAATTAAAATCAATCAGAAAATAAATAAAAATAAATAAAACAACCCGAAATTCAGGGTGCTCACAGCTTCAGCCCTAGGTCGTCCTCCGCCGCCATGGCCCCAGAAAATATCTCAACGAAAGTGGCGTTCCGTCGCTCTTAGTCAGCGACCGAACCTCTCTAATCAGGCCTCGGCGAAACTTCATCGCCTTCATCTTCTCAGGCAAATCATCAATGAACCGGGCCAATCTGCAGAACTCCCCGGCATACTTAGCTACTGTCTGGTTCCCCTGAACCAAAGCCTCGAACTGTGCCTCGATACCTCCCAAGGCAGCATCAGGAAAGAACTGCTCCTTAAACAGTTCCTTGAACTGGGCCCAAGTATGGCCCTCAACTCTTACTCTGGGATCTGCCTGATACCACGCACGGGCCAAATCCTGTATCTGGCTGCCCGCCGCCTCGATCTGGAGTCGAGCTGGTATCTCTGCTAGTCGGAAGATCTCCTCGATGTGCTCTATCCAGTCATCTGCAACATGGATGCCCTCTGTGCCGAAGAACTCCCGAGGGTACATCTTCTGGAAGTCCTGTATATCCTTCTCCCTCCGACGGGGCTGCTGCTGAGTCCGCTGAGCTATGATCATCTCGACTATGGTGCGAACCAGCTGGTGCGCCTCATCGATCCCCTGCCTGAAATCTGCAGTCTGCCTCGTCTGCTGCTGCTGGTGCGACTCAAGAATCCTCTCCACGAAGGAGAAGAGATGGGCAGCATCTACCATCCCCGCAGGCGGAGGCTGCTGCGTGGGAAGGATCTCTGGAATCACAACTGGCCTCCTGACTGCCGGAGGTGCTCCTCCAAAAGTGGCAGAAACTCCCACTCCTGAGGGCTATACTGGCCCTGTAGCACCGTTAGCTGGCTGCTGGACACGAGAGGTGGCAGACCCCTCTCCAGCATCTCCCGTCACGGGGCGATGCGATCGCGTCTCAACCATCCTGGAGACATAGATCAAACAAGAAATAATTACTGAGAATGAGTCGAATAATCAAAGGAGGACAGTTTAAAATTCTAAGGAAGACAATAAGCAGCAAAATAGATATACGGAATCTGATAGGAATTTTCCTAGTGTGATTGAGTACCTTCAAACATATGCTAATTTCTACTACAGGCTGCAGCGATATTCTAGTTCGAATACCACTACACTTATATCCTAGACCTGCATGGGCCACCACTAAAAATGTGTCACGACCCGCACCCTAGAGTAAGGGCACGAGACGTGGTTACGTCCAGCCTACGCCGCAGTGTCGGCGGTAGAACGCGGTCCTAGGTCACAACATCTAACAATTAAAGGTAATACAGTTATACTCCCCGAATGGGGGTGACATAACACAATATAAACTCAACCACAGCTAAGGTAGAACAGGTAAGATGGAATGATAATGAAAGATAAAATATCCAGAACAGAGAATCACAGAGATACAATCCAAAATTCTAAATGTCTAAAATAATACATAACTCAGAATATCTCAAAGTCTAGTACAATAATCCCAAAATAGTAAGATAATCCTAAACTAATGGAGTGTCGTCTACAGCTAATGGATCCTGCTGCTGGTCCAAATCCGGGCACTCATCTAGTGTGGCACCGTAGTCAGTAGGGCAGAACGCCTCAACCTCGTCCTCTGTAATATTTCAACAGGTCCAGTCAGGACGGGAACGAGCACATATCTCTCAACAGTTCATATCAGGTTAGGAGTATAAATTATTGCAATAGAGTAAAATACAGGAAGTGCTGAATGGAAGTACAAGTAAAACATGAGATATTTTGTAACTAGAAATAGATACATGATAGTAAAGACTGTAAGTGACTACATGGTTTAGAGTACAATATGGTTATGTAAACGGCTTAGGGGCACATGAATACAAATAAGGAGGCACATTTATACAGCTACTGGGGATAGTGTTCACATAACCAATTCTACTCACCCTGCCCCAATCAGTACACAAGGATCCATTCAATTTACGTTATAAGCACATGAATACAACTAAGATACGTGAACTCATGTAATGAGTAGTACATGAGGCAAGTGAAAGCACATGAGAACATGTAAAAATATGAACTAGTACGAGTACAAGGAGTACCTGATGCACATGATAAAGTACATGAACATGAAATACCCGATGCACCCGTAGAGGGATAACATCTCAGGAAGGGATCCATATAGTACTAATCCGTGAAGATATGTGTCAGCATCATGTAGAGTAATCTAGAGCATGAATATAGTCCAGACAGGTATGAAAAGATCAGAGAATGTACTCGCCTGCTAACTGAAAGTCCGAGATGAAAGTACTGTCCGAGGAGTGGTGTCTAGCTCCTATTTAGAACAGTACGAGTCACAACGAGTCCAGAATAGAAATGTAATGCACTACAATGCGTTTTACATGAATCTAGGTCAATCTTGACCAAAGTCAACTCTTGGTCAACTCTGGTCAACCCTAGAAGTCAAACTAGGTCAACCAAGTCTAATCTAGGTCAAACTAGTCTAATCTAGGTCTAGCAAGACTATTCTAGGTTTTCTAGGCTAATCTAGGCAATACCATGTCAAGCCTACCAATACACACATTGGTATATAGGTAATAATCTAATTAGAGTATATAACCTATAGCCTCTATACCCTATTACCCATATATCATAACACATCATATTACACAAATATCATATATATACATACATTCACACAATCCTATATATGACTAAAATATGTGTACAACACTATATATATATATATATATATATAAGATACATGTATAGAGAGAGGGAAAGACAGGAGTACATGTGTGTGTAATATATCATAAGGGTGTGTGATGAGAGGGGCATAGACTAGAACATGTGTGTAACAGAAATTAAGAACAGTGATAAAAAACTGTGTAATGGGAATGTGTGTGCATAAGACAGTGCATAGGAGAGGAAGGAAATCCAGTTCTATAAATCATATCATTACTCCCAAATCTCAGGTTTGAAAACCATTTTCAGGAAATGGGAAAAACTGAAAATAAACTCAGTTTGAATACACATTTTCAGGTTTTATGAACTAATCTCAGGTTAATGTCCTCAGGTTTTCACTTAAATCAGGAATTTTAAACAGTTTAAGTTAACAGGGAAACATCCCATCTCAGTTATGAAGAAATGACAGTATTAAAATCAATGTAACCATGTACATCTCAAATAAATGTTGAAGAAAACTGGGAACAAAACTCAGTAATCAATACAAATCCCAAACTCAGGTTTACATTCAATTTCAGATTATCAAATTTCAGGTTT
Source organism: Iris pallida (assembly GCA_029216955.1). Taxonomy (NCBI): domain Eukaryota; kingdom Viridiplantae; phylum Streptophyta; class Magnoliopsida; order Asparagales; family Iridaceae; genus Iris; species Iris pallida. The sequence goes on from JANAVB010017599.1 coordinate 15,762,975, forward strand.
CCAATGAAACAGTGTGCAATACCATATCTCAGGTGAAAGTTGAAAACTGGGAACTAAACCATAACCAATTTAAGTTTTCATAAAACCAAATGTAAAGGAAATGAACAACAGTGAAATAATGAAAAGGAAATCAATTCACAACTAAACGATATAGTTACAAACTATTCTCAGGTTATCAAAGAATTGAAACCACAACTAAAACCCAGGTTTCAAACAAATAATCTCAGATATTCAATTTCAGGTTATTAAAAAATTGGAACACAAACCAATCTCCAGTTAATGTTCATAATCAAACCACCCATTAACAAACCCCTTCCCAACAGTATACACCAGTATTGAATGGAAGGGAAAACTGGAACTAAATCTCAGTTTGAAATACACATTCTCAGGCATTAACAATTTCGAAAATGGACTCAAAAGTCCAAAACTCAAACTCACAACCAATAGCCTATATTCGAATGCAAAAACTTAGCTAACCTGTATTATGATATGTGGGTTCAAAATCAATTGAAAAAAAATATAACAAAATAGGGAATTAAGGGTTTTGAATCAAACTGGAAATACAGTGTCAGAACAATGTATCATGAAAATCAAAGAACCTAAGTTCGATTCCATATTCCTCAACCAAAACCTAAGCTAACAAGGAGACTGAATCTAACACACAAAATACATAATATTTAGGATCTATTTAATAAATAAAAACACAGATTAGAACCTATTAAATCCATTAAAACACATAACAACACACTGTACACTGAACAGTCCAGTGTACCACATGTGCACAGCCCATAACGTGTCCGATACGACACGAGGACTCGTGAAACTTTACGAGCCTCGTGTCAGTCATTGACACAACGTGTGTGTTGAGTTTCGTGGGTCGAGACGCTGTATGCAATGAGCAGTTCCGCCCGAGTAGCAGGGGATGCTCCTGCCCGCACGCGCGTGTGCACGACCGCGTGTCCACACGCTCGTGTCGGCCCAACCCGACACGAAAACGTGCTCAGTGTAATAGAAATGCATAAGCGAGACTAAAATGGATTTTTCCATTCAAACACAATCACAAAAATCGAACGAAATGCCCTTTGAGGTATTTCGTCGAACACTAACCTAGACCCACTGGTACGTGTCCGATACGGACACGAAATGGGTACAAATTCTAGGGTTAGCCTATCCTACTGTTAGGTTAGGGTTAGGACATCCTAGAAATGAATTTTTACAAAATTTAAAAGCAATGGAAGAAATTATACCTATAGGTGAACAATGGGTCAAAATCCCCAAATGAAAAGAGCTCCACAAACCACCAAACTTCCTCAAATTGATTCCTTCCTATAAAAACTCAATACCAACAGCAAGAATAATGGATTTAGGTCCTATAGAAATTTGTTTGAAGGAATTTGGAGAAGAAATGGATTTTCTAAGAATTTACAAAGATGGGGACTCACCTCTTCCAAATGGCAAAGTTTCCTAAAGAGGCAACCCTAATTTTAGGAGCATATAAATGGGGGGGGGGATACACACTATGGCTGGTCAGAATTTCTAGGGTTAGGACTTGGTTCAATGGGTGTGGGCCTATGGGCCATTAAGCCTTTAAGTCATGAAATGACTTGTGATTTCACAAGCCATTACTTAACCAATCTAGCTCCTAATTTCACCAAACTAATCCCAATGAGTAAATCCTCATGAACTTAAGTCAACCTAGATTCTCAAATCCTAATCACTTAGTCATGACCTAGGTTAGCCACTAGGTTAGTCTACAAGGTCAACATAAGTCAATATCTAAAACTAGCACCAATCAATTCACTAAAAATCACTCAAAAATCACATTAATTATAATTAATAATAATAATCCCAAATAAATTCTAAAATTTTGAAAATGACCAAAATACCCTCAAGCTAGAAAAGTGGTAGTGACATATTTTAAGTAAAAGAATATATATCCATGATGAACTAGGTATACCACATATTAAGGGCATAAAAGAATTGAAACAATTAATTTGCTCCCCCTTAAAATATGTGTATATAGTTCAAAAGTAATTTATATGCAAAAATAGATAAAATAAATAATCACAAGATCTAAGGAATATCCAAGATATGTATATTTCTTTCCTTTGATCAAATGCATATAAGGTTCCAAACTTGAAACAAATATCATCTTTAGGCAAGTAAAAGAAATATATAATAAATGCTTAAAGATGAACAAACAAAATATGTCTACAACGAAAAATATATATTCAAATAACAAAAATGATTTCAAGACAGAATTTTTTTTCTTTTGAAAATTGCCTTAATAATGGTATTCGAGTAACTGACAGATTCAAAAAATTAGAAGACATTTGAAATACGTAATTCATTATGAAAAAGTTGTCCTATTGAATGTTCGAATGCGTCCGTTTGGTCCTCAGACTCACAACTGACGATTCAAAACTTTTGTTTCACGAAAATTGCTTTAATAAAAGATCCATAGCCCATTTTAAGTAAATAAAAACAATATTAGATAAATGTCAAGAATAAATAGTATTCTAGATATATGGCATGTTAGAAGAATAATTGACTTGAAACAATTAACTGCTCCCCCTTTACATTGCTATATCCAAAATTAATAGTATTGACAGAAAAAAAAAATATTTCCAGAACTAGGAAACTAATTTATCAAAATATTAGGTCTTCTTATCAAAGTTTATTTCTTCCCTTTTAAAGTCGTAGCACGGTATCAATTGTAGGGTTAAAGAAAAGAAATGCTTTGAGAGAGAGAAATTAAACTGACATCTTCCCAACAAAGAATTACTGCTATAGGCGGTTAGTAACTTGAATAAGAAGATAATAATAAAATCTTAAAAAATATCATGAATAAGGAAAACAATCATCTTTAGAAAAAGAGATAATATCTATTAAATGAACACTTAAGATGAAAAGATATTTCAATTTAGCATATATAAATAAAAATACGATGAATAATCATAAAAGACGACATAAATTGATCTATGCAATAAAATCTCACAATAGAAAAGTTAGATTAACACATGTTACCTTTTGTGAAAAATATAAAAATATAATATTGTCCATCAAAATGGAAGTCCAAATCTAAAGATAAAATCCATATCTCTTTGCTTAGAGTTGAGATCAATCCAAATTGTAGATCATTTTAGAGAATACAAAAATAAGTGCATCTACTGAAATCAAAAGATCTCAAACAATAACAAAGAATCAAATCATTTGTAGCTATAAGCATAAGATGTATCCATTACTTGTATCCTTATATGTGCTACAAAATCATTGGATAACAATATAAAGCATTTATAAATCAAAATATAGGGCCTAGATATGCTGATGTATTCTGGAACCTAAGGGACTGCGTTCAGTGCCTTGGATCCAGAACTACATAATAGTTGCAAGTAGACCTTTAATAAATCTTAAGTCTATAAAGTATTGATCACTTTGGGTTAGCTGTAGGGGCCGATTCCCAGCTAACAGTAGTCCGAAGACTAGTATACCGTGTCGCTTCAGGCTATTTACACCTGTATGACAGAAGGACCCTTTCGACTTTTACCCAAAATGATCTCTACTTTTAAGAACTTAGATTTAAAAGAATATATATATAATATCATCAATCAGCATCGAAATCTAGAATTCCTAAATATAAGATAAGTAAATCCCCAAAGAATGAACAATGAATGACCATCAAGATTAAGATACTAAAAACTAGTTTTCAAAAAGTTTTCATAGTGCACTATAGAGATAAATATATAGACTAAACATGTGCACTAATAAATTAGAAAAATTAAAAAAATAAAGTAAAACAATCTTGTTCTTCTTACACAAATCATCATGAAAAAGACATTTATAAATAGTTTTTCTCAAAATCCCAACTTAAAGATATAAAACAAACAAATATCGAAAGTTAGGAGACTAAAAAAAAGGCATACATGACATAATCCAAATATAAGAGTCAGGTATCCAAAATGTCAACCAAAAAGCCAAAAAAAATATCATTAAGAGAGGCTTTGAGGAAGAAGCTAAAAGGGAGAAGAACAAAATTTGCTCAAAGTAATCAATAGCTGAAGTATGAGGTAAGCATAAGTTTGAAAATAACAAGTATAATTAAATACTTTGCAAAATAATATAGAACTTGAGTTGAACTCATATGCCCCCATAAAGATATTTATATAAAAATATTTATCAATATAAGAAATATATGAGCAATTTATTCATGTATCCTTAATAAGCCTTAAAAAATTATCACAAGATCAAAAACATGTATAGATATGCTTTATTATCAAAAGATGTAATTGATTCATTAGAAGTTAATCAAAATAAAATATAAGAAACAATAATGAATATATTATGCAAGCACGAGGTTAACATAAAAAATATATGTATATATTTTTCGAGTAAAAAGAGACTTGTGTTAAACATATATACTCACAAAATATCGATTAAAGTAAATATGACATGTTAAAGACAAATCGGTAAGAAGTGACCATTTCAGAAATATTAAAGGCAGAGAGTCAAAAACACATTAACTCTAGCTCCTATAGACTAGAGTGGTATGCATGCTTCACAGATAAAGACTAAGAATAAAGAGCATACATAGATAAATATGACATGTCACATAAATAGAAAATATGGAAAAGACTATATAGTGTGAAATAATCATTTAAGCTAAATAACTAGTCATGCTAGGATTATATCTCACATTGATTTAAACATTAAATAATTAAAAAATTAATGATAGCTAATATCAATACATCAATAAGAACATGCTAGATATTAAAAACTATTTAGGAAGCATGTTACCGAAGTGGTTCTAGTGACCACACTTGTGTTGGTGTAATTACTTGGATGATGACCTTTGTACCTTTGCAATCACCAACATGCTCCATGGTTCTATTTGATATAAGAAGCTTCACCTGCATTAAGAGGCGAACACCTTGGTATCCAAAACTTGGATCCATATTTGTTAGCTTTGGGAACCCATTTGTACAAGTTCATATCAACTAGCTTTCTAATCTGACAATGATTAGAAATGTGTCCATTCATGCTGCAATAATGACAAAAAGTATTAACATTAGGGCTATGTGCAACAGTGTGAGAACGTGCGGTGTGATATGTCTTGCGTGATTGACTATAATAAAAAGCATAGTTCTGTTCAACCTTAGCTTTGCGTGCTTCCTTTATAAAAGATCTGTCGTGTGTGATTTTGTGATGTGTCACTTGTCTTGTGTTAGACTGAGTCATAGGTTGTACTACCTGCTTTCCCAGTCTAATCTCTAACTTTTTAGAGTTAGCACAGATCTCATCATATTTAGCAGAAAGAGAATCAATTCTACATGAAGCAATAGAATATTTCTTCTTTTCTGATTCTAATTTCTCCTTAAGTTTAGTACTTTCTTGAGTGCTTTTCTCAATGCATTCAAGTGTCTCGTGCAATCTAAACTCAAGTGTAGAAATCTCAGTAGAATTATCAGAAGTAGAAGTGTTTCTAGCATCATTCAATAAGCAAGTAAGCTTTTCATTCTCAAGCTTATAGCAGCGAATATCCTTTCTAGCTTGCTTATACTTATCTAATACTTTCTTGTGTTCTTTTAATAGATCACTGAAAGCATCAGACAACTCATCATAAATGAATTCATTCTCTTCAAGAACAGAGTTGCCTTGTACCTCGTTGGATAATGTCATTGAGCATATATTTGTAGCTTGACGAGGTCTCTCTTCTTCTTCGGAATCTCTTGCTTCGCTTTCACACCATATGCTCGTGGTAGAGTACTTGTGAGATGACAACCTTCCTTTGTTTGATCGTTCATAGTGAATCTCCTTTCTAGCAGTACTACAATCTTCTTTTATGTGGCCTATTTGCAGTTATCACATACAAGCTCTTCTTCATATATAGGGTTGTGTTGAACCTTAAATCTCGATGCCATCATGCACACATTTGCATCATTATGAAGACTATCCTCCTCTCTGGAGTCGCTAGCACTGCTTTCATACCTGCACTCATAAGTAGCTTCAAGAAGTTTCCAAATTTTATGAGATGTTGTGCAAGTAGTAATGAGATTGAATACGTTAAAGTCTACAGCACAATAGAAAGCATGCTTTTCTTTTGCATCAAGGCTAGCTAACTTCTTCTCTACCATTGTGTAACTATAATAAGGCTTGTTAATAATTGAGGAAGTAAGATTAGAGGTGATAGTAGGTTTTTTGTAGCCATTGCAAACAATTGACCATAAATCTAGAGACTTCAGTTAGAAGCTCATCTGTGTCTTCCAAGAAGTATAGTTCATTCCATAAAATAGTGGAGGTCTATTTGTGGACTGCCATTCACCTGTGAATATTGATTTTACGGCTGTCATATGCAAATTCTCTAGAGTGTTATATATGAATATAACCTGCTCTGATATAACAATTGTGGGAGCAATTTGTATGAGCAGTAATATCTAAATAACAAGCACCTGCTCTGATACCAATTGTAGGCAGTTGGAATCAGAGGTTAACAATTGATAATAAGGATCTACTCTAAGGATGTTAAGCCAGGTAATAGAGTCCTAGCTCGGATACCAATTGTAGGACCGTTGAGCACCTCTAGAGGGAGGGGAATGAATAGAGTGTGTACGTGTGCAGCGAAAAATAATCACCAATTAAAAATATTAAGCAGTTATATATTATGGCAGATAAAGACGGTAAATAAAATACGGTAAAGTAAGAGTCAAGAATTCAAACTCAGTGAACAACACGATATATACTGGTTTCCCTCTGAGAGGACTAGTCCAGTCGTGAGTACTCTTGCTCGCTGTTAATCCACTATGGCACAATCTTTAACCGAGTGCTTGCAACTCTTACAATACCGTGCTTGGCGATAAGTGCACGACTGATTTCACAATACCGTGCTTGGTGACGAGCGCACGATCGACTCCAGAAGGCAATTAGAAAACTAGAACATTTTCTAAATACAACCTCCAATACAACTCTTCAATACCAAACTCTAGATTAAATAGAAACTGTACTGGCTTAGCTAAGAGTCGTAAAGGCTTTAGATATGAAAGTAAAAAGCTCAGGACACTTTAGATAGAGAAGAGAAGAGATGAAATTAGATGATTGAAATGAATGGTAATCTCAACTCTATTTATAGTATTTTTGGGGGACCGAACTCGGACAGAGTTCGGGTAGAGTTCGAATGTTAGAATTTTGAACGCTGGATGCAGATTTGGTGGAAACTGTATTTCGAATTTACCGAGACCGAACTTGGGCTGAACTCGAACCGAACTCGGATCAAACTCGGTCAGAGTTTCTGTCAGAGTTCTGCTGGGTCAGAACAGTAAGGAATGGGCCAAATTTGCATAGGTTTTGGGCTTTTTGGAATTGTGGATTTTTGGGATACGTAGATAGGCTTATTTTTGTTTGTGGACTAAGAAAAGCGTAAGCCAGTACCGATCCGATCAATCTCACATTTTTTTTATACTCAATAAAAGAAAAAATACAGAATAAATATGAAAACTAATAGCCTATTTGATGATGCCTTTCTCCTGACATTTGAGCAGACTCATTTTTTCTTGACGGCAATCGTCCAAAGATAAACAGATCTGGAAATCTGAATACCTTTCGGGAGCTTTGCCCCTGAACCCCCACGTGGGGGGGGCACTGTCCCCTCGACCCCCGTCCGCTGACCGTGTCATGACCCGCACCATGATTAGGGGCACGAGCACGTGGGTACGTCCAGCCTATGCCGCAGAATCGAAGATAGAATGCTGTATAGGTCGTCTACAAAAACTATACTAAACAGTATAAAGGTACCTGTACAGTATATACACTCCGAATGGAGGTGACATAGTAATACAGTCTCAATCACAAGAACAAACTAGGATAGATAGCACGAAATAGAAATATGATTGATGTAAAAACGGAAAATGAGTTCAACATTCAACACAGCTAGAGAGAAACAAACAACATCACAGAGTCATAAAATATAAATATAAGCTACTACAGTCTAAACAAAAACTGGATCGTAGTCCAAACAAGCCTAACTAAGCAAACTACTCTGGGAGTATAAAGTCTAGTGGCTCAACTATCAGGCCACAGTCCTGGCCTAAGTCTCCATCTGTCTCGACCCCATAGTAGGTCGAGTAGCATGCCTCAGAAACATCTGTAATATATCGACGGTATCCTGTCAGGAAAATAAGCAAGTACAAACACTAACAGCAGTTCCATATGAATTGACA